>JACSZP010005548.1:22736-36332 GCA_016161895.1 Pinna nobilis | reverse complement strand
ATATGTATGTGTGTGTGTGTGTGTACAAACACAAGAAAACAAGAAAAAAGTTAAAAAGAAAATTCATGTACTTGACCTTATGTACAAATCTTACATCTAATCAATACACGTATTTTATACTACGTGACGACAGCAGGATCATTTGCATTTCTTTCAGAAGATATGATTATAAGACTTAGCTGAGCAGTATCCTTTTCCAGCTTCCAAGTAATTTTATGCTCTTGGAAGTGGTTAGACATTTTAACATGGTATCAGAACTCTTGCTCCTTTCCTACTGATGAGGTGCTTGACTTTTGGCGCCATAAGCTACACCTTGTAATGTTTTGAACCCTCTCTCTATACGTAATCGCCTTTTTATTCTCAGAGTGGGCATTAAAATGTGATCCCAGTTAATCAAGTTTGGTTCCGGATTTACATAAGTGTGCCGAACTTTAATTATTTTTTGCACCATTATTTGGGTCTAGCGACTCCAACAACACCACCAACTCCGACTGGAATTTGGCGCGACGCTACTTAGCACAACGTTATTACATCAAATTTATCTTTAGAATCTCTTGATCAGCTAAAGTATATATATATATATCTTATCACTTATCTGATATTTGCCAATTTTCCCTAAGAAATCATTTAAAAGTCAAAACAGATTTTCTAAGTTATAAAATTGCTGATGTCCTTTATACATGTAAGTATGAAATTCAAATTGTATGATACCTAGCGAGACGGCAATGAAACGATTAGTTATGAAATTAGAACTGAACTACAATACGTATATGTGCAACATTGACAGTTGGTACACAGTAAATGAGTACTTTTGACAGTATCAATCAAGTTAACTCCGAAATACTATAACTATACACGCTTTAAATAGTATAGTAATAATTTATTTTCGGCTCTTGACACAGAACAGAATTAATGATGAACTACAGCAACAGAGTATGCTTATAACAAAACGTTTTGCATTGGTAATATCACTATTTGAAACCTAATTTTAAGCACGTAGGTCTCCACTATAAATACATGTACACGCAGTGTAATAGGCATCTATACGAGCTTATTTATAGTAACAAAGTGATCAAACAATTGATAATAAAAAGAATCTGAATTCAGATACAAACATAATACGTTCATAGGCAAAAGTATTCGTAATCAAAATTACTGTTTGCAATAATAAGAAAAGCATTGATCTATTCTATATGCAGAATCATGCAACATTATAATGAACGTCATACGTGCTATTTAACACATTGATGAAATGACGAAATCAGTTGAAGTAATAATTAGCTATATATAGTTTATATACTTACAATATAATGATATGTACAAATAAAAGTGCATGCTATTTGCAACAATGATATAAATTTAGCTACTTAGTATTTTTGTACATACAATACTTTCTACGTATTACATACGTCTCCATATAAGGAAATATTCTTTATTGGGACGTTAAACAATCGTACAACCAATCGAAGTTTTACATGCATAGAACACATCGATAATGAAATAAATAATGATAGCACTTGGTTACACAAAAGGTATCAAAAAGATATTTGTAGATACCAAGGAGCATTCAATAATGGCAAAACAGACAACACCATGGCCAAATACCAAAAAACAGACAATACCATGGCCAAATACGAAAAAACAGACAATACCATGGCCAAATACGAAAAAACAGACAACACCATGGCCAAATACGAACAAAGAGACAACACCATGGCCAAATACGAACAAAGAGACAACACCATGGCCAAATACGAACAAAGAGACAACACCATGGCCAAATACGAAAAAACAGACAACACCATGGCCAAATACGAACAAAGAGACAATACTACAAACAGTTATCCACATAACAATGCTTATAACTAAAAATAAAGTAACATGAATCCCACTAAAACCCGCAGGTGAGTTCAGGTGCTCCGGAAGGGTAAGCAACTCCTGCTCTATTCGCGGCACCCGTTGTGTCAACTGTGATTACCGCACTTTGCGATACATTATACACGGTAAGCTCTATGACATAACTTATGTGAATCTCGGTGAAAAAAAGTGATACAAATGTTATGTTTTATTGGTCAAGAAAAATGAAAGGGTTTCTATTCGTACTGTTTAAGAGAGAATTATGTTTAGTGAGATGTACATAACAAAGGTATAGGTGGTTTCTGTTAAATGTTAAACAATTCTTTTCGAAACAAAACGTTTTTTGGTAATAATTTTGATAAATTGACACGAGATAGCATAAAACTGAAATTTTGGGGTTACATAAATCACAATTGATGTAAATAACAATTGTCACGGAAATCATAATTGATTTATAAGTAAAACGATATTATCTATGACGAAATAATTACGTAGATATATATCACTAGATAAGTATCCTTGTAAACTGATATAACACCATGTAAACTACATATACAGCGGACAATTGTTTGATTGACGATGTAAAATGTAGCTACAAGGTATATAATTATCCTATAGTCCGCAGGATCTATGTCCGTATCACATAATAGTGATATCAATTAGCATCTCCAGGTAAAGAGGCTAGGCGTTGATGTTACCAGCAAACCACCTGCCATTATAACAATAGCCATAGATAATGATATACAGACCTGCTAATTTCATTGGCATTGCGCTTATGGTCATGTCATTTTGACCATAGGCACCCAATTAACCATCGGTCACCAACTGTTGACAATTATATAACTTGTAGCAATTTTATCATTTTATAAGGCAAACACAGAAAGAAAGCTCAGTCATTTAGAACATAGGCGAAAATAGGCCAATAAAATGGTTTTCATACGCCTAAAGAGATGCGTATCGTTTGGTCAAGCGCTTTTTGTTCCATACAACCATAAAGTGGAAATATATTTCCATACATAGCACATTGTTAAACTAATAGATCTTTTTAAAAAGATCTTTTTTTAATGACTGTCACTTCTTCTTTCTTGGTCTTTTTACACTGTAGTAAAATCTGTGTATCTGCAGTACTATACATTTCGCCGCTCCTGTCCTAATCTCTCACTGTTTCTCTGACGTTTATTTTATCTCCCCTTCATATATGATTATCTGCCGTACATTTTGTCCCCCTCTCCTCATCTCTTACTGAATACCCGCCGTACATTTTCTGTATTACTCAGGCACTCAATACTGTCCAGATATACCATGAATATATTAAAAACATTCTCAGATAAATTCTCAGACGAATTAAAAATTGTATTTAAACGTAGACTAAATCGGATGAAAGGAACATTTAATAATAATAATAATAATAATAATAATAATAATAACAATAAAGCAAAGCGATCATGAAAGACCTATGTATCAACGTTTCCTATACTCATTATTAAAAAGGCGTGTCAATCATACTGTACTTAAGATGGATTCAGTTTTAATCAAGGTTTGTTCAAATATAAGTATGACCTCTGGCAAATTACTAATTACACATAAAAAATATACGACATCAGTTTACATGACAAAAAGATTTGGAATCTGTGTATTAAATGTCAATCCACTACCTGCTTAACATGATACAGACCTCGTGCAATAAGCCTGTCAGAAAGATAAATATTATGTGTGGAATTCAGGTATCCTTGTTCCTTTTTAATTCCGACTAATTCAAAATTAACATATTCACTTAAATCACTCTAGACGGATTTTTTTTCGCTACATACTTTATCTATTCTATGTGCTCTACAAACAAAAACAATTGTAGATGATGAGTGATGAGACAAAATGTTTCACAATAACTTGTTTTATTTGAAGGTATGCGAGGGATCTGCGTTCGAAAAACTGAACATAGAGGTAACACGTGCTCGAAGTAAGGAGGGTGAAATCTTGGGCTAGTTATGCGCGTGGTAGGGAAGAGGGGCCTTACTGGTTTTTGTCGATATGCGAGATATAACCCATACAGATATAGGGGTTTAGTACTAGATTTCGTAGTCTGTGTGGCAGGTATGGGGTGTGTGGGGGATTTTTCTATACTGAGTACAGTAAGGAAGATTTTGAACATTATAAAAAACTTCTGAAGGATCTGTCACAGAGTGATCGCAGCTTTGTTTTACTGTGAAAGAGCACACACGATACCATTGACGGGTTATACTGCAATTACGGGACTAAAGGCTTTTTAGAATCTCTGTATTTTGCATACAAGACAAAAGCGCACAGCGAAATGTTTACGCGAGGAAGGAAGACAGTGAGCTTACGGCAAAGTAAATTGACTTTTGGTACAGGACAACACACACATGATGATGTTTGTATACACTTAGGAAGGGAGGGGATTTGTAGAGTAGCCGTATATCACACACAGGACGATGTTTACGCGAGGCAAGGAAGGGAGGGAGTCCCTTTGTTTGGCGATATCCGAACAACAAATGTTCATTTTCTTTTAGTATGTAGTATCTGAAATAAATGACACTGACCGATTACGTCGTGACGATTGCCGTCGTTAGTCCGAGAGGCTGTTAGGAATCAGATAAAATATTTCTTATCAAAATTTCTTCAAAATATTACGACGTACAAACACTTAATCAGGGTTAAGTATCAACCATATCTGTCAGTCATGGCGCCAAGCGCGAGTGGTCATTGACATGGTCATTCAGTTTATAGTAAGTTATGTCCACTTACGTACTCTCGAAGTCGTCAAGGCGATAATGCTTATTTGTACAGACGATATATACCCGTGTTCTCCCTATGGTTGACAGTACCTGTATATATTCTCAAACTATTTGGCTACAAGTACGTAACCGATACAGGTATGCGATAAATTAGATCGACTACAATACAATACGGCGTGTCAAGGGAATCGGTGCGGGCAGAGGCTGAACACTCACAAGATTTATAAGGTGTTACTCTACAAAAGTCACAGAAAACAGTATCAAGTGTAGGCGAATTACAAACAACAATATCAAAGTACAACATTACAAGAATTTCACTGTTACGATTGTAGCGAGAAGATATTGTTTCTTTAGTTTCTTCTTCCTCTGGTTACCACTGTCTCGGCGGTATACACAGATGTCTAGGTTATCTTAAAAACAAGGGTAATTATCTTACGAACAGGACTGGAGAGAGAGAGAGAGAGAGAGAGAGAGAGAGAGAGAGAGAGAGAGATTGATTTAAGTTAAGCTTTAAATATTGTACCGCGTTACTAGAATGAGTATGGTGAGTCTAGAGTCTAGATCTGGGCGTATTTACACCCCAATACCAGTGTTACCATACAATGAGACGCTAGATAGAATTATATCTTGACATTTTATGATTATATAAACCTGTATTAGACGCGTGTTTACGGGGCAGTTATTATTTTGAATGTAGTGATTACTCTCTGTTATATTCGTGATAGGTATTGTATCACTGGTGCCCAAATGTCCATAGGTTCGCCAGATTTCCGTAACTCCTCGGCTTATTTAGAGATCACCATTGACTAATTGCAACTTTACGTAGATTCTATTGAATCATGTTTTAGAATCCAAAATTACTTTTCTAATGTAAGCGTATTCCATTGCCAAAAATTGTGGTTGGATTTGACACAAATTGTAGTTGCATTGTAAATTTCAACAATACAACGGCAAAACAACAAAGCTGAGCAGTGGCCTGAAGATTTAAAAAACCATGTAGAATCGAAGTGCAAGAACAAGAGTTGTAGAAAGATAAACTATTTACCAAACTGAGAAGATATATTGTATGAGTTTCGCATACTGGTCAATAATGCGAGTGGCTATATATATGTGACAGATAATTCCAACCGTGACAGCCAGGAAACCTCGGTTTTTACTCTCTCCTCCGAAGGACAAAAAAGCCAGCAGCCGACCACTCTAGTGTGGAATCACGCCGGTTCTAAGGAGCAGCGAAATGATAAAGTACATGTATGCATATAGATCTATAAGGGGTAAATAAGTGAGAACTATGTATGTTGGTTGAATTGAATTGTTCTTTAACGTCTCACTCAAGAGTATTTCATTTGTATGGAGACGTCATTGCATACCGTCGAACGATGTATGTAAATGCAATTGGTACCATGATGCCTATGGAAAGACAAGTTTTGCATAGATATACATTTGATGTGGTTTATAAATCCGCCGATTTACTCTGAGATCTTCTATCGGTTACGATTATGAAATAATTATTGCAATGAAAATAAGCAATATTCTACTGAAGCGAAAACTAATTTGTTACTGTGCTGAAGTTCCATTCCTTTCCTAACACTTACATAGAAGCCTCTTCACCGAATTTTGTTAACATTAGTGTGATTTTGGCATTTGAAATTGTTTCCCCTTTCTGTATATGATATATACAATTGCAACAAGACGAGTTTAAGCATCATTTATACAACAATACATTGTTTTCTCGTTGACAATTACTTGTTTTTGACCCTTTTACAGCCTAGACACTACCCATGTTGTCGCCTTACACGGGTAAAGGTCGCTTGTTTACATCGAGTGATGTTTCCATTGAACACGTATCAAGCTTTTCCTCCGACAGATCCCGGCTGTATATGACACTCCAACAAAGGGTGAATATCAGTATCCNNTGTAAGTCGAAATTTGAGTTTAGTTCAATCGTCGAGGAGAAACGATTTGCGACAGGCATGCGATAGCTTTGTGTCCACATTGTCTGAAAAGCTCGCACACTTAAAAATGTTAAACGGCAACAATCATCCATGAAAAGGATTCATTACTGTCGACTCTTTGCGAAGAAAGATAAAATTCCTCTCATTTGTTATTCAAAAACTCTTAGTTTGATAAATAATTTGACATTTTCTTTACTTTTACAAAACTACTACAAGTAAAATTATAGTATTTGTTGTTGCATTTGTTGTTTGGTATCAAAAGTAGACATATGTCACCCACCCTCCCTACGTCACATGTAAAGCTAACACATGGGGCCACGTCGCCTGGACTAACACCTTTCATTGTGTACAGAAAATGTATGACAAAAAAGAAAATCCGACCGCTATATATTTAGTGACAAGAAAAGAACACTGAACACTTGCACTTTGCCATATGCGTGTATTGTACGTTCAAGATGTCGATTTTTTAAATACGTGGTGATCGGGTGCGAGAACCGAGGTTCATACTCGTGCTATTACATTGATAATCACTGACCCCAACCTTTCGGGTTCATTCCCAGTCTTGTCAGGTTCTTATTACCCCAGCTAATAGATGTTCATCATGCCACAAAACGACAGGAATAAACTTAAGACCTTAAGACATCCCCACCATGTCACACAAACTACCCGAATGTAATGTATAATTAACCTTGTTCCTCCTCACATGCCTGTCCTGTCATCTTATATCATGTTTATGTTGTGCCTCATACGAGTACTTCCAAATATACAGGAAAGGGAGTGATTCCTAGAGCGATATGATACAATAAATAAGGGACAAATGAATGAATGAAAAAATGAATGGAGGAAATAAAAAGAAATATAAATAAATAAGTCAAGGAAAGAGAAAAAAAATTATACTATAAACGGAATTTGCTGTTACGGACAAATAACTTTGTGTAAAATACAACAATCAGCTTAAAGTGATATGTTAACTTTTATACTTTAAGTCAAAACCACTCCAGCGTTTTGCGCTCCACGGAACACCTAGTTAGATTTAGGGTTAGACTTTACTTTTACAAGCGATGCATATCGCTAAACCAACCATTTGTACGACAAATTATACATCTTAACCAATCGAACTTAAAGCAAGTTTACACTAAATCACTCATAAAAGGGTTTGTAGTTTAACATTTCCTTTTTATTCATTTATGAACCCATGATAAAATTTTTGAATGATCTTAGGATTTTTTGTACTTTGTTGTAAACGACAGCATTCTCTGTATCGACTGATATGAACATTCTTGACTTCAAAGAAACAGTCGGATAGTACTACTGTAGACGACATTTTATGCGACAGTTATTTATATAGCACAAAACTTTAACGGTTTTGGAGTCAATATTCAATGCAATAAATATCTATAATTTCACCTACATCCTATATAGAATTAAAACCTTTATTCGATTTCTTTTTTACAGTTGAAGTGAATGGTGAAACTATGTTTGCCTTCAATTTGACATCGGTAGGACCAACAGAGACACTCCTTAGTGCAGAAATCCATTTGTATAAGAAGAAAACAAAGAAATGGAATAACAGACGAGACATAGAATTGATCCTGTATGAAATAGCTCCGCACTATATGTCACAAGATAATAAAATTACAATGAGAGCGAAGAGTTCTGGGTGGCAGTGGTATGACGTCACGAATTCCATTCTCAGCTGCCTTGCTGCGAGACGAAAGACTCCACACCTTTTTGCATTGAACTTCAAATTTGAAAAACCAAATAGAAAATTAAAACAAATTGCTCTACGAAGATTCATTCGACACCATTCCATGCCATTTTTAGTGATTTATTCAAATGATACTCAAGAGAATCGCTTTGATCAGCTTGACACTTTGGCCGAACAATTACTTAAAGAGAAGGACACCAATAAAGATGAAACAGTGCAAAACTCAAAACATTTTGAAAATAAACAAGAAATCAAAAACCAAAATTCTTATTCAGGTAATGAAATCAAATTAAGAGAAAAACGATCAATATTTGATAATGAAATTCCAGAAGACCCAGACGACTACAGAACATTCGACAGGAGATACAACATCCCACAAACACATCCGGGTATTTTGCAGGCTCGTCGTGGGAGTAAGCATAAACTGACGGACTCTCGTCTTATCCCATATCCAAATATGTCCCACAGACGGAAAAACAGACGGAGGAAAAGGAAAAACAGGAAAAATAAACGGAAGAACAAAAGAAGAAGGAAAAATAAATTATTGTTTCCGAAAGAATGGGATAATTTCCACCAAAATACAGCCTCTGAAGGAGAAAATAGTAAAATATGCGGGAGAAAGAAGCTGATAGTAAATTTTGCGGACATTGGTTGGGGCGATTGGATTATATCTCCTAAATCATTTGAAGCCCATTATTGTGCGGGATCCTGTCCATTTCCACTGACCAAGGTAAATATGTCTTCATTGTAAATTAACAACAGATTAAACACAACAGTCAAATATGAATTCATTTGCCTTATCCCAAAAGATACATTATGAGTGAAATATCAGTTTTATTGTCCAGATTTCATGTTGTTTAGGTCTTCCCACCAGACTGAGTGTTGCATTAGGTAGTTTATACGGAAATTCAGTTTCCCTTGTTCGATAAAGAACACTTTAATTTTCACGCATCAGAATTAATGACGGGCATCTGGTCCCATCTGTAACCCATGGTTAGGGTTTTGCAGTTGTTTTTCCACGTTGAAGTCGTTATTATTCCAGACTTGTCATACATTTAGGACTTTGTGTAAGTCCTACAGTAAGTTTACATACATAAATGCATTTACGTTCGTAGTGAGCCATTAGTCCGAAGGTTTAGGTTTTAAAATTTCGACTGAAACAAGGGTCCCTATGTCCAGTCTAAGACATCATATGTCGTCTGACAAAATCCCTAGTAATAACCAGATTTCATATGTCGTCAGGTGGCCATCTACAGTACCAGTCTATGACATCTATGTCGTCTGACAAAATCCCTAGTACATGTATTAATCAAAGACTTCATATGTCGTCTGAAACAATCCCTAGTATTAACCAGACTTCATATGTCGTCAGATGATCATCCAAAGTACCAGTCTATGACATCATATGTCGTCTGAAACAATCCCTAGTATTAACCAGACTTCATATGTCGTCAGATGATCATCGAAAGAACTAGACTATGACAACATATGTCCTCTGACAATAATATTCTAAGGACGAGTGTAAGTCTTCACCTATAGTCTAACGAGAATTCTTAGGACATGTATAAGAGTACATCTGTAGTCTAACGAGAATTCTTAGGACATGTATAAGAGTACATCTGTAGTCTAACGAAAATTCTTAGGACATGTATAAGGTACATCTGATAAGGATCCTAAGGACCAGTTAGTACGAAGTACCATACAAAATAGAGAACAAAGATCTGTAGAGGATCGTCAAGTGTAAGGCTAAATTGGTAAGGCAAGAATCCAAATGAACGATTAAATACCCTTGAATTGCATAATCAATGAATAGGTATGCGATGAGTACACGCATCTATGTACAATTCTCAGAATGAAACCATATCATTATCATTTTAACCTGAAGACTTTCGAAAAGCATGAAAATTCATGTCATAGGGAAAAGTATACTTATATTAGATTTTATGACAGTTAATTCGAATAACTAACTAAACACTAATAATCAGAACCCATAAAATGACCATCTTATTATAGATGCTGTCTTGAAAAACCAAAGGTACTGGGAAGTCATACGTAATTGTTATAGAAGCTCTAACACGCATACTCATACACGGGACACATACACAAATAAGAATGTGAGTGAAATCTGACGATCAGTGTCATGACTTTTATTACATTGGATATACTTCAAAAGTAACATTCTTTTAAATTTCTATATACATTGTAATATATCAATCTCAGGAACAATCGATAATCCCTATAGAAAGCTTATTTCATCAAATATTGGGAGGGACGTTCATTACCAATATCATGTTTGAAAAAAGATATGAGTGATATCAAGAATATTTAAAATGTTTGAAGTTACAGATGTACATGTATATGAAACTGTAAAATAAGATGAGTGATTTTTGTTTACAAGTACAAGCAACCACCCACATTGTAGGATCGTTTTACCATTAATTGAAACAGACGTATCATATATTGCCACACCCCAAATGCCGTTAAATATTTTTGAAAACGAACGATGGAAACCTTAAATACCTTTCCACACAAGGAGCTCTCGGAGAAGTGTGTTTGATTCCTGCAAATTTATAAAATGAAGAACTTCGTTAGAAATAATTTACTGACAACCACTTCAATATATCATTAAACTTTCATTAAACTGACAAGTTAATATGGATTTAAAGTAGAGAAATTTATCAAATTTCATCTAGTCAAGGCCTTAACAGAAGACGATAAGATGGCCTTTTCGATTGGCTTTCACAATTAAAAGATAGCCACGAGTACGAAACAGTGGGGGGTTCATTATCTGGACAAAAAGCACTGGGGTTCGAGACATAGATCTTTATCGCTAATATTCGGTGGTCAGTAAACCCCAGTGCATAAATAGGAAGGATACGGGCATTATTTCCCATAGTGACACTTCACAATAGAAATTTAAAACCCTCATAATGATCTGGGCAAGTACTGAAATGGCTTAACGGTATCGACCTCCATAATTACATTTAAAAAAAAGTATTTACTATGTTGGATCCCTTGATGAATGTAAATATGATATTTTCATTTATGTCAAATTTTAGAATGGATTCAATAATGAATTTAGGTATTGGGTTATCGTCTATTGTACAGAGATGTAGTGATATCTACTTAAATACGACTATCTACCAGTTAATGAAAAACAAATTACTGTCCTAGTGAATTTTAGAAAAAGATAGGTTATGACATGCGATTAAACATTAGGATAAAAATGATATTAAAAAAAACAAGTAAACATTTTGCATTAAGAGTTCAACAACTGATTCAGCAAGATAAAGATCCTGGATGGAATGTTCCGAATCATTCAAATACTTAACCGCTTTGTATGAACAGACGCCTAACTCCTGCCAATAAAAGATATTTAACTGGGTTTACATACAGAATGTCGCGACTTGATAAATTTCTCAGTCAATTTATCTGTGTATCAAATGTTACACTGTGCTGGCGAGGAAGTACTGGGAAAGGGCGATCCCGACCTGACGACTGTGCCATTAAGTAAAACATTGTGTAAAACAACCGCAACTGGCCATATGATACACATACAAAACCCAGACCTCAGAATGAAATAGGAGTGACATTAAATACTACAGTCATTTCACACGATATCTATTTATCTCTAGATATCTAGCATTTTGTTAGGTTTTTTACTATTTATGGTTCGTGGAAAACATACAAGTACGAACAACTGACATATTTCGCACCTCATTTTAGTGTCTTTCAGAAATAATATACTTGTTTTCAACAAAGAAATCTTGTAACTTAGAGGAATATAGCGGTCTGATTTCTAAAAAGAGTTTTGACAGTATTGCATATAAAGATCCATGTATTTCTGTCAGGTATCTCTATAAGTAAATACAAATAAGATGTATTCAGGTACTGATGTGTAACGAGGGTAGAACACGAGCCTCAAACACACATGTTTTCTGTTCTTATTCCGCAATGTCAATACAGTATTGTATTATCATAAATAATTTACAATAGCATTTCGAAAAAGCAAAGGATTGCGATAAACAATAGTATTTCGAGTTGAAAATAGAATACAATGTAGTATATTCATCCGACCGTTTCAAGGCGAAAATCTAGGAGTCTTTTGTCGTAGCTGCAAACATATAATTAAGATAATGGCTTGTATTGTTATCATAATGTAAATTTATGAAGAAAACATGGATTTAATATCCAGATCGGTCAATACAATCCCCACACCATAATAAAGTTAGATATACATGTAACTTAATTCATCGACAACAGACGACTATATAGGAATCAATCTCCCAAATCAAAAGGTAGAGAACTAGTTAAGCTCGTGAAGCTAAGTTTGAGCTTATGATAGATCATCAGTATGTTTACTTAATATATATACACGCCACTTAAATTGCAATATTCACTTTCTGATTTGTTTGTACATTTCCCTGTTTTTGTTATTATCTCACCATGAGGTCACCTTAACCTTTGCTTGTGTGTAGATTATCTGTCATATAATATGTGATCTTTATAACCGACGATCAAATTGCGATCCACTAATCCTCTCCTGAAGTCAATATTAATTCCACAATATTTAAACAAGTGCCCGTTGATAGACGAGTTTTCAAAACTGAATACTGATTTTAAAGATTTAAAACATTCTGGAATGACAATATTTTGCTATGTTTAGCTGTTCATTGTTAAAATGTCAGTCCATATTAAATGGCATCGAATTTTTTGAAGGGATGAAAAAAATCGGTTTTATGACATAAGTGAACAATTACTCTAAATATTGACGAGAGAGTATTTACAAAATTAGTAATGGCACATGGTTAGCGTTTTACATATCTAAAATATGGTTGTGCTGTTAGCTGTATGATACCTCCCTACATCATTTCTTCATCACAAAGAAGTTTTTTTTTACCGAGAAATGATACTATTGACTAGTAAGTAGACAAACGAAACATATGGATTGTTTCATTTTAGTTTTGTGTTGATTAATTAAATGGTCCTAAAGCATTTACGTACAGAAATATATCATGTCTGATGATTTGTCGATAACATTGAAATAGTCCTAGATCATAACCAGAAATAGTCGTAGATCATAACCAGGAAACACTTTTAACAAGTTTAAAATCGCACATAAAATGTCTATAACATTTTGAACTTATGATGAACTCGAAAGTCCGGTTGGAACCCAAGATGAATTCAAGAAAATACAGCGTCTGTTCTATGTAAAAAAATATCACAACAAAGTTTCATAAAAAACACCAACTACTTTAGTGTAAAGCAACGTCCCGAATCTAAGGCCCTTTTCACAAAGAATCTTACGAAAAAAATCACTCGTAGT
>JACSZP010005548.1:3090-18038 GCA_016161895.1 Pinna nobilis | reverse complement strand
AGATAAGACGATAAAACTGAGGCCTCCTGTCACAGGATGTGGCGACACATTAAATATTTCTAAATATTTCAGACTGCTCAATGACCTTTTGTACTTATCATACGCAAAAGTTTGCAGCCCTTCATCAACACCTAGTGAACCATTCTTGAGTGGGATTTAAAGCGACAACACAATAGTGACAACAACAACTTCTTTCATCAGTTTGGTACGAAATTTAGATATTCTACATACATATACAGGGATCGACAGAGGCTTCATATTCATAATCAAACACCAACTGATAGAATCAAGGAAATTTTGCAGTGGACTAAACTCATCTTAAACGGGTTAACACATCTTTGAGTCATAGAATTAGGTCAAATTTACGACAGCGAATGACGCAGCTAAACTATCAGCAGACAGTTTCAGCCTTCAAATATCCATTTCAAAAAGTTCCGATCAATCACTACAAATCAAAAAGGAGAAGAAACAGTTTGCTTCAAACGTCAAAGGCTTTTTTAACACTTTCAGAAAAACGTCAGTAGCATGTATGGTTAATTTCAAATATTTGAAAGATCATGTTCAAAGTATTGAAAAGAAATGATATATAAAAGATAACCAATTAGTCTTAATACAACAACCAAACAAATTGTTGATTTTAGTGCCCTCTGGTGAATGATTTTCAACGAATGTGAATATTTACCTATGTTCGTTCCCTTTTACAAAATAAATTTTAATGGCCGTATCGGTGAACGTTTAGAAAGGAAGTAAAGGAGCTTTTTGTGAATATGTATTTATTTGGAGGAACTTTATAAAGTAGAATAATGTCACGACCTACGCGGAGACTTTTAACGGTGTTCTTGATGGTGGTCATCGCAATTACTAGCTAAGTGTATCTATACGTCTATACAACAATTATCGACAAATGTTAAAATGAAAATAGTGGCATGCAGATCTTAATTATTTGTTGATCTCTAATATCACGTGGTTGGTATAGATTTGGACATGTTGTGTTTCTGATCCTTGCTTAGTGTTCGATGCTGTTCCCTTTCTTGGTGTAGATACTTTACTGAAGCCCTTTATTTCGAATGGCAAGGGCCTAGTAAATTTTAAATCACAAAGTTTATTACCGCCGTTCTGTACCCATTTTCGGCGAATTCGGTGAAGTATTTATGGGTCATTTAGTCAATTGTTCCAAAGTCTGATTACAGGAAGTGAAATTCTGGTATCCATTTTGATTGAAATATGATCATATTCTGAGAGAACCAAATACAAAACTGTCTGCTGTGTCCCATGTCCCGTAATAATTGCACGTACATGAAGAGTAATGTCCAGAATTTCCACAACTGTACAATGCACTTGTAATGAGTGTTTTTGGAACATTTTCTCATAAATAGGCTTAGGATAGGAATAGGACATTGAAAACAATTCTGTAGTGTGTACACATCAAGGTATACAAGAGAAAAAATCTAGGCCCATGTATATGAAATTTGTTCCGTTTGTTGCCTGCTCATTGCTTACTGAGAGGTTTTGTGTTGAAAATTGTTCTACTCAGTCTATTTTTGAAATATTTTGCAAAAGTAGACATAATTTTTATGCAAAAATCCCATTTCATAATCAGCCTACGTTTTAGAATAAGAATCGACTATTTATTATATTTTGGACATTTTGAAATTTTTCTAGAAATGAGGAAAAGTGAAACTCTTGTAAAATTATTCCCAAAATCAATACCATATCTGAATGACCTACTTATTATACAACTTATCAAAGATAAAAATATGGTTAACAACTATTGAACTTGAGCTCAATACATTTAATTTTTCATCACCAAAGAAACAGGCAGTCAAAATTCATGAAAAAAGCCCATTTACATTATAAAAGTTGGTTTGTCTTTAATTTACTGGTTTGTCTTTGTAAATGTTGTCTGTCAGTCACGATAACCAAGAAAATCTGTCAATATCCTTGTACATAACACTTTCCGGTCACACGCTTGCTGTATGCAATTTGGCGCCAAGAATGATAACAGAGAATATTAGATATTGGGGAAAAGTGAAACATCAATATTCTGATCAATTATTGAACCTAACAAGAAGCTTATTAGCTATAAAGGCGACTAAGATAATGCGACCATGGAGGTAATCTGTCCCTGAGAGAAAAATAACGTTTTCTAGCTTTGTGTATACTGCAAACTTTCTTTCGTATTTTTCACTTATTTTTTCTGTTCGACTGACACGTTAGTTATGCATGGAGGAAAGAAAAGCAGAATATACACCGCTAAGATATGGATGCAAAATATATGTCTGGAGACGAGGGGAAAACGCAGTCTTAGGTATTCATCTCTCCAGTTGAAGAAATAAAGGGGTATATCAGCAATATGATACACGTGCATGATATAATTTAACCCCTTGGCCTTAAAGTCGCCAGCCCTTAGGAGTAAGTGAAAAATGAATCACTGATGTAATTCAAGATAGAAGCTGTTCGCCTTACAGTTTGCCGTTCCTCCGAGGTGAGATGACATAGGAATATATTAGTAGTGTGTGTACAAAATAAACAAAGCCTTCTGGACCTTTGCTTTGCAATCCCTCTGGTGGCAAGCATATAGAAAGTACATCGTTAATATGATTGTAAAAAATAAGAAAACCTTTTGTCCTACATTTTAATTGAAGTGAAACTGGTGAAATACAGGTGCTGGAATAACATAGGATAAATTGGCTGATGTATTATGTACTTGAAATGAAAAACTAGTTTACAGTTGTAAGATGGGGGCTCAAGCAATATTTAATAGTTGTTCGAGGGTTCCTCTGTTGTTGGTACACATGCTCGATATATACATACTGATGTGAGAGTGACTAAATAAATAAAAATGTTTCAAAATGAACAGTTAGCGAATCGTAAAGGAAGCTAAGCTTTTTAAAAAAAACCACAAATGTGTCATATGAAATTCCTGGCATTTTTCGACGTTTACAAAAATGTTTACTACCATAAACTCGGATAGACGACGCTAGCTTTATTTTCAGAATTTTACTTATAAAAACTATTACATGTTTAGTGACTACAAATACAGAAAACAATTAAGTTGATAGTTTTTATGGATCTATATTTGTTTAAAAACATCGGATAGTAATCGCACCTGCTTATTACGTCACATCGTATCCGCTATGTATTTGACGTTGTCTCGGCTGTCACTTTGGACGTGTTCAATCAAGCTTCTACGTGACAAGAAACATTGTGAAGTTTGACATTAGTTGGCATTTTGTTTTGGATTTGACAGTCAACAAATTATTTGACATTAATTGATAAATAATCCTGTCATTTGACAAATTCTAGCCATTCGAAATTTGCAAGGACTCAAAACGTATGTTGCATCATAATTTTGCCTCATTTTTATCTGTATTTCGATATTTTTCTACAAAAGGTTTACATTTGATTTCTTTAACTGTAGCTCAACTGTCCACTCAGAATATTTCACTTACATTGAGACGATGCCGGTGACATGCTTTATTATTAGCGGGTTGAAAGGCGAACGTCTAAAATGCTAAAACTGTTAATCAAGTAAGGTGGTGCACGCCAAATCTGCTGAAGGGTATTGATTCAAATTCGCCAACATATTTGTTTGATACTATTGGGTATTTAAAAGTAAAAATGATGGTAATAATAATAATAATAATAAAAACAGATAACACCATGGCCAAAACAAAAGAGACTACAACAAACAGCGATCTACACAACACCACATATTAAACTGAAAATAGAGTAGCACGAATCCAACTAAAAACGGGGTGTGATCGAGTGCCCCGGAAGGGTAAGCAACTCCTACTCCGTGCGCGGCACCCGTCGTATCACCTGTTTATAATCCGGGGATAAATAAGTTCACTCAGAGTTATGTACAGCATTGTGCCATACGTTTATGAACAAACGCCAGTTTTCTATATATTTATAGTGAAATTGCATTTTTACAAAATCCTTTAAGTCTAGACCAAATTTTATATTTTTTGTACACAAAATTTCGATTTTTAATGTGATTTCTTTAGATATACAAATTAATATTTTTCTTTCAGCAGATTTTGAGATTACATGAGATTAACTCACTTGTTAAGATTTAGAAATGCATTCTCTATATAACGTTACTTATTATAGGGATTTTTGACAGCTTGAAAATTTTATCTTGTGTTCTACTTATTGCATTTTTTTATCCACTTTGTTTGTATCAAAATATTTTTGAGTTAATTATAATTTTTTAAAGAAAGAATTCATTAAAATCGATTGAATAATAATAAAATTAGAGCAGTTAAAAAACTTAAATTTACTATAAATATATATTGAAAATGACGTTTGTTCATAAACATATGGCACAATTCTGTAGATGTGTGATATATAAACTAACAGATACCGAGTGATCATTCGTCCAAGAGACGGATACGGTAAATACAAGACAAACACGGAACTTTGCAATTAAGAGAATGCATCCCTTGTTGACCAGTCAGATGGGATCAGGTGCCAAGGAATACAGATTGCACCTGTTGTTGACAGCTACAGTCACAGTATGACTTTAGTCAAACTCGAATTAGATAAATGAAGAATAAATTCCCGTCACGTTGGAGGAGAACGATTCAAAAACCATTTTCGAACAAATAACTGAACATTTCCTTTAGTGGAATATTACTTGGCAAACAAAGTTAGCACAAAGACTGGTATATGGTCCACAACTCTCTTGTAATATGAGAGATAAGGAACTGTATGCCTGAAATCAATACACAGTGTAACGAAAGCCTTCTCTCGCCCTTGGCATAATGATTAATTTAAGTTCCATTAGAATAGCTTTCCTCCTAATTATAACTGCATTGAAAGTATTTCAAATTCAAGAATCCACCAACGAAAGTTTATGTTATGAATATTTGCCCAAACATGTTCAAACGGATGAAATATTGAACAAAGAATTAATTGTTGATTCCCATTGGTTTAGATATGATCAACATTTCAGTGCAGTGTGAAATGCCCCTAAATAGGACGAACATGTATTTTCTACCAGTAGAATAATGAACATGTCCTCTTTTTTTTTTACAATAGACGTATAATCATACGTCTGTGTTTTTACGTCATTTATTTCTGTTATGGCACAATTCTGTAAATTCAGCGTCATTCTCGTTAACATTAGAAATAGACACACACAAAGAAGACATAAGTAAATGGAAAAACAATAACCAAATCATCGTCATAAGCAGGAATAGCAGCAACAAGAAAGACAACAACAAAACCATCATCAACAGAAACTGTGTAGTGATGAAAATTATCAGAATTGTCTAGATAATGTATGAATGCAATTGATTGTTAGCCTTGCAGTTCGTTAACGTAATTAGATTGTTTGGTTTTTTGCATAACATTAATATAACACGTTAAAACACACGGTGAACGAGAGATTAAGTACTGTTACATTGCCATATTACCGTTGTCTAACATTTATGCAGTATATCTTTCATCAATAAGCCGTTAAATAGAACCCTGATGTCTTATATATATTGTTATTGTTGAGTTGTTACTTAACATGCAATTCGAGAATCTTGCATGATATCCAATGCCGGCGATGGGTTTTTAATTTTGCCTTATTCTCAGCGCTTGCTACCATTTAGCATCAGTCAAAACCTTTTGTGACAAGGTGGCGCATCCGAAGGACAGAACAACCAGCCGGCCCAGCCCCAACGACCTCTCGTTCACTAGATGAATATTTTAACACAGAATCCTCGGGTAATTGAGAGAGGAAATTCAATAATTTACATACTGTATTTGGACTGTCAAAGTAGTAGTTTCTGTGAAAAATGCACATAATATCCATTTATTACACTATACATATGCATATAAATTCTTTTGAGTTGTATTTTGCACCATAAAACTGAGCCGAGTTACCAACTGAAGGCGCTGTCGTGACCTACCCTTAGTAGTTTCCATATTAGCATGATGTTAGGTCACATATACAATGTTTAAATGAAACTAGACGATATGATTGATTGTACTTTATAAATAGAGTGCACTTGTTTAAGCTAAAAAAAATCCACGTATGTAATTATGTAACCGTGGAAAGAACTAAAGGGTCCTCGTCAACGGTAGAAAAACGTATGGAAAGAAGTTTTGTTAATTTTCACTCTCAAAATTATTATTTATTAGTTTAATAATGGCTCCTATTTTTTCAATGAAGATATTTGATATACAACAAAACGGCGAAGGTCCAAATTTACATAATAACAAAGTTTGTTTTTTTATTGTGTTGTGTGCTTTGTTCTCTCTTTTGGAGGTCTACAGAAAATGTGTTACAATTTAATGCTTTTTTCACATGTGAGTCGGTTTGATATATGATCATATTTGCTATATAAATAGATAATAAATAAAGAAAGAAACAAATAAACATATACGCAATATAGACATGTTTGCTTCTATCTTGTTTTCTATAAATTTAAAAGAATTGGCGGAATGATGTGAATGCTTGCGAGTTTAACAGATCATCGACCCCATTAACTATGATAGATAGATCACCATTTTCTTATCCGCTACGTACAGGGCTAGCTTACTTCAAGATGTGTAATGCTTTTTATTCATTTATTAGGTACACACTTTTCAGCAGAAATTATATATAAGAAAAACATACCTTAACCGAAATAGCTTCGTTTCTTGAGTAAAATTCGATTGGCGATATCAGCGACGATACGGTTGCCACTTAGGATGCCCCAAACTGACGGGAAAAATAAAACATTTATAAAACGAAAATTATAGCCTGATTTCAAAATGTCAGGTACTAAGAACATAATTAAGGTATTTTGTCGATAGTAAGAGTAAAGCCCAAGAGTTTAATTGTAATAGGAAATCATAAGCTTTATAAGACATACTCAATTAAATATGACAGCAAAATTCTATCGTAATGGCCTGTTTCGAAAGAAAAAGAAATTTAATTTCAATTCCTCTTGTGTGGTGTTGACAAGTCATCAATGCTGTCTGAATCAAATTAATGTTGATTTATGTCAAGAAATGTTATCAACTGATATCACACATGATAGATTAGATATTTCTTATCAGATCGAGGTTGATAACAACTGACAGTTGTTTATTGGTCGATTGACAAGAGACATAATTGAATCACTATTAGTAGATATCAAACATACAGTCAGTATCAAAAAGGTTTAACCACCACTAAAATATCAATTGACGAATTATCACATGTCAAATTAGCCTTTGCTAAATGCTTCGATTAGAATATAATTTTGTAGGGCACGTGAATACCTGAAAGTTTTCTGATAACAGGCAGCCACAAATTAACAACATGCGTCGAAATACATTATGTCGTCAGAAAGAAGAATTATTGATTCGAGTGTGAGAACTTTGAACATTCATTTAATTACATACAAAATTTGTAATGTAATAACACCTTTTTCTCTGAATTGTTTGACGACAGAAAAACTATGAATCAAAAAATCAATTAATCCATCTATTTAAGAGTGTAAAATAAACTATGTAATCTTTGCAAATTATGTATGATACCTTGCACACAATCTGTTGGAGTAAAGAAGGATATGTAAGCCTTTTCTTGAAAGCCATTTGATGTTTACATCACGATGTTTTTATAACCTAAGCTATAAAGAATGTTGCACAAGGCCACTAGGACTAATTAGCCAAATTTATGCTAAATAAACCAGGTTTTATGTATCCTTTACGTATTGGGTAATATTATCTGTGCTCATTTTATTTTATAATCTCTTTACTCTAGAGTAAATCCTTACCATATACTTAACTGTACCCCATACAATGCTTCAATAATCTCAAAACCCTAGCAGAGTATCTAATAATCATCTTATCTTATTAAGACTGATACATTTTATCATCTGTTCAAGATATGATATATACATGTATATCTTTTTAATTGTATACTTCAATGTATTGATAGATTAGGGACCACCGTGACCTAGTTTTCGGATGAAAGAGTAAAAACCGAGGTTCCGTGTCGAAACTTCCCTGCTGTACGCCATAAACTTGTCACCCTTCAACGCCAAATGGTGACGTCTCCATTTAGGTGAAAATATTCTTGAGTAGGACGTTACACAACAATACAAATAACCAACCAATTGATAGATTAAAACAGTGTAACATACGGGTATTAAAGTCACATATAGAATTGGTTTGATTATTGAGGTCACAGACTTAATTTTCAAGGTTATCTTTAATCTGAGGTGGCCTCTTGTATAAGGTGATAATAAGGCGATTTTTACTGTATCGTGAGGTACATTTTTTAAAATGTTTGTTTTGGCACATGTCTGATCTTTGCGTAGATACATACAAGGCATTATATTCATACAAAAATGATATTATTTCGTGGAGTCTTTCTCATGTTTCAGGTCACTTTGTTGTATTAACTTTATATTCCAATGTATATAACTGATCTTAGACTACATTGCATCGCTAAATGGTGTATACCACTGAATCTTGTATAAAATGAATGCATTTAAAGGCCCAGCAAAAAGTTACTTACATTCCTAATTTCTGATTTATTATTTGCACGTCTTTCACCTTTTAGCCCAAATAAATCCCTCAATTGGTCGCGCATGTTTTTTTTAAGTTGTCCTTTTAAATAGTTAAAGAGATAGAAATGTACAATTTCGAATTGATTGCAAATATATTTAATCCAACTTTATCATACCCCAAGCGTCCATGGAATATAACAAAATATGTAATTGAGTTCTATGGAAGGCTTGTAAAGACGTTTATCCACGACCAAACACGTGTGAGCTGTTGGGTGCTATTCACTGTACGGTGTGAAGTTGTAGTAATGCATTTCAAACAAACGTTTGCACTTACTGTACCTTTGAGTACCATTAGAATCAGCTTCTACTGAGGCAAAACCAAAATTAACTTGAGAAATTAAGTATTCAATACTGAAATCATACCATGATTTGTAAGGATCAGGCACAGTGGGATAAAGTATTAATTTCCAAATTATAATTTTGAACATGCAGATGTGTTTCACGATGCATAGTGATCTTAGAACTTTTAAAATTCTATATTTATCTTCTAGATTACTGTCAATTAAACGACGTAAAACTTGGTTACAGATTTATCCTTATATCCTTTTCCTAATTTATCGCTGGATTGCTTCCCTGCATGAAGGCGATATAGAATATCTCCCAACATATATAATACCGGTAATATCAATTTATCTCATGAATACGGGGTTGATATTTACTGATATTTAAGTATCATTCACAAAATGTCGAGTATATACTACGCTTGTTCTACAATTATTTACAAGCATACTTGATTATGTGTTAAAGTGTTTCTTTTAATAAGATAGATATTTCAGTTTTTATTTTCACTTTGCCTGTAGTTTTATAATGCTAGAAAAAAATTCTAAGTCATAGGTAAATAGGAAAATGAGAAGTTTCAAGCAGAAATAAGAGGTACCAATTCGCATACAAAACCCCAGTTCCTATACAGTTCAAATAGGGTATCAAAACAATCATAATCTGAAAAGTAGCTGGGATCAGGAGCCCGGACAACATTGTGATATATTGTATTAGAGGGAAAAAGAGAAAATAGGAGAGAGAGAGAGAGAGAGAGAGAGAGAGAGAGAGAGAGAGAGAGAGAGAGATTGAGAGATTTTCAATCCTCTTGGTGTATGTTTTAACCTATCACCTTCTGCATTTTTCCAATTAGAACATTTAGCATCATTGGTACAACAAAGTTTTCCGGATCCTTAATTTTCAGGTTCTGTGCAGATTTCTGCTTCGCTTTGACGTTATCGGACATTACGATTCACTTCTGTATTTTGAATTTCAGACATACTTTAGATTCCTATTTTGGATCACCAAATTATCCTAAATATTCTGATATGATTACTTAGTCTATTATACATTTCATGACGACTTCTGTAAGCATTCATATTAAACGGAAACCAATTAAACATCAACTTTACAATATCTTTCTGGATTCTATTTGTTTCATGGTAACGTAGTCGCCCTGCAACACGTATAATCTCCAGAGGTATTTTTGTATGATTGTGTTTTCACACAATTACAGAAGCGTCTATCAAAGTAACACTTAAAGCAATAAAATATTCTGACATATCTCACCTAGCCACAAATTAAACATGACACCATCTTGTTTTTGAAATAGATATAGAATAGGATTACATTTGGAGTATAGATGGACTCTAAAAACTTAAAGCTTCCATTTATCAGCCAGATTGGTGTAAAATATCATTTACGTTGGACAGAAATTAACTAAGGGTAATTCAGGGCCAATCGTCGTGCCGTAGTAGAATCATCGCCTTTAGAGGGTTAAGGTTGGTGTTCCATTAAGAGCCTTAGTGTGGAGTGCTCGGCTGATGAGAGGTTAAGGTTTATGTTCCACCACTAAGAGCTAGCCCTGGTGCGTTTGTCTGGCTAGGGTAATTAGATGTGAACGCCTGTGTTCCACCAAAGTAGTTAATAGAATGGAAATTGCTCCCTTGTTTTACCCTTAACTGTTTACTGATTCATTATATTCTTATATCCATTATCATATGAAGTACTTACCACTCGTCTATTGTGCTACTATAGCTATTTAACATTTAGCCAGTGATTGTCTTAATTATGTAACTGATGTCTTTACGGTCTGCTCATATTGTCAAGTCATTACTGCAAATGAAGTATTAAGCATATTTTTCTTTGTTTTTGTATTATTATTTTTTAAAGTCAAACTCAAGAATGGTAACGTGTATCGAGCTAAACATGCCTATATATGCTAGCACTAATGTAACCAATGCTTATAAGCGTCTGTACTTCCCATACAAGCACCCAAGCGGCCAATTATGCTTATAAAACTTTGACGCGCTCGGTCTAACACTCTGAACCTATGCAAGCAATCACCTAGGCAACAAGCCCACAAATCCTGATTTGAGACTTATGCTTATATACACATGACTATCACAGTGAGTATCCTACCCCCTACACCGCCATAAGACCATTTGTCTGTATTCAGTCAGAGACATATAACCCCTGTCTCTGATTCAAGATCATATATTGTTTACCCAGTCCGTTGCTTTACTGAAACAACATGGTTCACACAAGTCCAAGAGCAAGATAGCCTCGCGGTCTGTACTCCTCAAAGACCACGAATAGAGGTCAAATTGACGTTCCATAAATAGAGTGACAACTGCAGCTTTATATACTCTTAAATTTAATCAAAATAATATCTAAACCAAAGTAAAATTAAACTTTCAACAGATATCTGTCCAAAGTTTGACATGGGCCGAAACATTAACCAAAACACTTCACTTGCCATAAGTATCCGTTACGAAATCCAATCGCAACACCTATAATGATAAAGTTGTGCAAGCTGACGTCACTGAACGTCAGACGTCACTGAACGCCAGTATTGGACTTAAAATCGATCCAATTATCGGCACTTTTGGCCATTCAGCAGTAATGGTTCGTTATCTTACCGATACCTTATTTGACATGGTACCCCTGTTTTAGAGTCTCGTTTGAAGGAAAGAAACCACTTCCACTTAATGAAAATGATCCGCGGAGCGAATACGCCAATACAGAGCCAAGGCTGGCTCGATATTTTTTTTGTCTGTAATTGTATCAAGAAGCAATTTTATTCATTTATTTGAACTTACAAATCTGCTAATACATTTCTTCAGACGTAACAATCTAAGAATGAATAGGATTCGTATCCATTTTAATGAAATCATTCGTTTATTGTGAAAGCTTAATAGATATCATATAACATGTACCTTGCATTTCTTAAGATCCATGGCAACGGCATGCCTCCTATTCAAAACATTATTTTGACAAATTTCTTCCTCTTCTGTTTAAATCATGTACCATTTCAATTATCTTTTAAAAGGTCATATCTAATAGAGTATCTGTATTTTCAATGAGTATAATTTATGGAAACAAAATCCTAAAGAATGGTTACTTTTGTGTAAAGTTTTAGTAAATTCCTAATTTGCAAATAAAAAAAAAAGAAACTCGAGCAAATTCTAAAGAGATTGTGTCAATGGGAGTTATATCATATACATCTAAAGATAAAAGGGAGATAACTTTAAATCTATGAACTTATGATGAAATGATGAATTTTATTCTAATAGTTTTGAAAATAAGGAAGAATTAGTAAAAGTATCGACTACTCGCCAATTTTAGCACGTTCTATGTGCAACAATTATAATAACATAAATCAAAATTGTGTATTAAGAAAAAAAAAACTTCCATATTTTGTACAAATCCCTTTTTTGATTGAAAGTGTAACAGAATAAAAAGTGATTTTGACGAGGGTGTATTTTTATTTCCCAATTTAGCAGAAACAAGCCCACGCTGTAAAATATTTTATAGAATGTGTAATACAATTTAAATTTAAGAACATGTCAATTATACAGCGTCAATAAACAGGAAAATTGTGTTGAAATAACATTACACTTTCATTGATGAAACAGTGTTGCTTTACAATTGTATAAAACTAACTTATTATACACCTCAATCTTAGTTTCAAAGGAAAATACCGACACCTGTATAACGTTGCTGGATCGGTATTGAAATTCTTACCAGTGAATGGATCAATAAGAAAGAGTTTGTTTAAAATTATATTCTCAGGGGATATTCATATTTAGACCGACAAACAAGCATATAATTTACTGTATTGAAATCTGTGTCGGTGTCTGATATTTTCAAACAAAAGTTTATAGTCACTGTAAATACATTTCACCCCATGTCTCTTTACCACCCAGCTTATTGGAGCCAGGGAAGTTTTAGGTGGGTTATTATCAAATCAACGAATATTTCACTCCACAGAAGGTTCTGAATTCCGTTTACTTTTTATGAGAAATGTTTTGTGCAATCAAACTTAGTTACATAAAAATGCCCTTGTTGTCACCGGAATATAGACACCACGGATATTCTGTCGCTTATTTACAAGAGACCAGTACCGGTAGCACAGGAAGTTGACGATCTTGGTTTCAATTTTCTTTATTCATTGAACTTTTATTTTGAGGTAAACACAGATCCGTCACTTTGATGAGACGAAATGAAAAATGATAAAAGCGACTTTGCTATCCTTATGAATATATACAAAAGTAAAAAGTATTAATCCAAGAAAAAATATTCTTAAACAGACATTTTACAATTATTCAAATAAGTATCCAATCGGTATTTTAAGTTGTAGGCATGGATTTATTCCTTTTTATATTCTAGCATTATGTTATTGTCCAAATCCAAATTCTAATAAAATCAAAATCAGAATATAAACACGTTTAATTACAACGGTTTGTGACTACTTTCAGAAGTCACTGAGCGTGGATGTTACAACTTTTTGTATAATCAATGACGACCACTACTGAGATCAATGAGAATAATGGTTGACCTTTTGCCTCTGAATAACATAAAAACTTTATCACGAAGATTAACATTATTCATTTCACCAACAACTACGTGTATAGTGTATAATTCTAAACAAATGCAACAAATTAAAATTTCAGCCATCTAACAAAGACATTCGGAATAGGAAACCGTGTTTAGTGTTACTTCAACGAATCAAACGATTCAAAAGATATCCTTTCAGGACCCAGTTGCACAATAGTTAAACTCGTAGTTGAAATTAACTATGAACTAATCGATGGTTAAATTTGTGGTTGTGATAACTCTAAAATAGAATTTTTATTAATAAATTCGTAATTAACTAACTAAACAACCCTGCAATTGCGTTAAATCATATAGTTTGCAAATTAGAAGCTATAATTTAAACTTGTAGTTAATTACTAACTACAAGTTAATTTAACAATGCATTGTGCAACTGGGTCCATATTGTTGATTACAGAAATAAAATTGCGATATTTTGCAGTAACTTTACTAAAGGGATTGTATATAAATCGTTCAGAGCCCTTTGGTTATCGTTCTTAAGAATCATCATAAGCCAAAATCCTCATAGAATAACTACTAACTTCCTCCAATCAGAGTGGAATTTAAAGTTTTTCAAACCTGGACTTACATCAGTGTTGCGTCTTTGAGACGTAGTAGAGGTATTTTAAATGTACAATGTTTAAATCTAGCTGATTGTTATGCACAGCGGAGTTAAGATTCCACCATCTATCTTACGTAATATAGAATACTCCACGGAGCAGAGGGCACTATATTTCTGGTGTAAAACTAAACACTCTCTGCTATCTTTAATCAGTGTCTCGCACTTGAATTACAATACAGCAGATGTTCTTTGATGCATGTAAAAGAGAGAACCGGAAAAGTGAATTATTGGGTAGTGCAGCATATCAAATTCAGATATACAGAACTTTCAGCGGAGGGAATGTCTAATTTTTCATTTTCATATTAGCGTTATCATACATGATGAGTCAACACATGTAGACAAGAAGAAGACCTCTGATTGCACTGGCAGCATGTGCAACATTTTGTACAGAGATCTTTTACACAACTACGTGAAAATTTTGTATTGGTATTGCTGTTTAACGTCCCACTCAAAAATATTTCACTCATATGGAGACGTAACCGTGTGCCGGTGAAGGGCTACAAATTTTGCCTTTGCTCGGCACTGCTGGCCGTAGAGCAGGGAGGGTTCTTTAACGTGCCAACACCTACTGTGACACGGGGCCTCGGTTTTTACTGTCTCATCCGAAGGACAGGGACGGCCAACCGCGAAGTGGCGCTGATGGAAAATTTTGTAAACATCTACTTATCATCAGCATAAAACACGTGCAAATGCATTTATTACTACGTAAAATATATGACTACAGTTATCGGGAGTACTGCAAAATAGGGGATATATCTTTGAAGATACCGAGGGGGCATGCAAAACTCAAAACCGAAAAACAGACTACACCATTTCCAAAACAAAAAAGACAACACCACAAAAAACAGTCCACACAACAAGACGTATGAAACAAAAATTAGAGTAATATGAACACCACTAAACTATGGGATGAGTTCAGGTGTTCCGGAAGGGTA
>JACSZP010005546.1:0-14315 GCA_016161895.1 Pinna nobilis | reverse complement strand
GGGTCCAATGCCTTTATAGGTTAAGGTCAAACTATACAGGTAACTGGACATAACATTAGGGTCCAATGCCTTTATAGGTTAAGGTCAAACTATACAGGTAACTGGACATAACATTTGGGTCCAATGACTTTATAGGTTAAGGTCAAACTATACAGGTGACTGGACATAACATCAGGGTCCAAAGACTTTATAGGTTATGGTCAAACTATACAGGTAACTGGACATAACATTTGGGTCCAAAGACTTTATAGGTTGCGGTCAAACTATACAGGTAATTGAACATAACATTAGGGTCCAATTTTTCATATACTGGAGAAATTTGTTCATTATAGGCAAAGACTAAACTAAAATCTAGAGTTAAATTCTGATGCTAAACAATTGGTCAATCTAGCATGATTCAAAATTTTCAAAGCCTGTATTAGCTTGATCCTATTACAAACAAATTGTAATACAGAAATGAAGAAAAAAAGTGACATAATACCCCAACAAATTCACTTTCCCAAAATATAACTAAAACCAGGCATAATGAATCAAATACTTTTCTGGAGTGTCAGTAAAGTCAGCAGATATTCATTAAATCGAATTAAATGTTCTTTTTCTGGAAATCTGATTTCCTGTCTCTGCACAAAAGCCCCATTATCGAGGACTCCAAAGAGGTGATAAATGTGAAATCTGTGATAACCGGCTGCTAGATCAAATTTACAAAATTCTGATTTTAGAAAACTTAAATCCAGTGGATACTGAAAAGACAAATTTAATTTACTTCACCTACATATCTTTACAGACTCTAAATTTGACACTTTGTGGAGGAGTGTTCATGGAATGATAAAAGGAAATACACGAGAATATGTGGACACTATTTTACAGCCTTTACTCTGGCTTACTGAGGATAAACCATGTCATGGAAAAGGAAAGAAATTTAATACATGTACATGCATAATTCAGTCTAAAACAATTGACTATCAAATTTAATATTACTACTGGTTCACAAAACATGAAAACATGCATTAGACAGTAAAAACTGAGGCACTATATCATAGTGTGTGTTAACAGTGCTCTCCCCCTTTGTGGTACTACCATACTATTTTGATTAACCACCATGCTTTCTGCATTACCCCCCCCCCNNTCCCCCCCCCCCCCCCTCCCCCCCCTCAATTTTTTTCTCCCACCACCTTATTTCATTTACTTATCTAGCAATAAATGACAGAGTTGGAGTGATTGTTGGGTTAATTGACATACAAATAAAATTTATAATACATCTTAATGGGTAACTGTGCTATAAACTACTGTGTGGGGCAATTTACATGCAAGTCTTCCTATCTTTGGTTTTAAAATGTGCTTATGTTCCCCTGCTCTATCCAAAATTTCTGGGGCTAAGAAGCACTTCATCCATATTTGATAATATCTCCATGTGAAGAAAGTATTCTTAAGTGGGAAGTTAAAATAATAAAATGTATGTTGGCTTACATTTTCTGAAAATCTTTTTTAAAATCAAGATCTTTAAATAACTTGTTAAATCACAATATGTAATTCAACAGTACTCTATTTGATAAACAAATAGGTTGACACTAAGATATTCTAATCGTTTTTGGAATTCTCAGGAATTTGAGTGCAGCTGACATTTGGCTGGATGGAATCCCGATTAAGAATTCTGCAGTACTTTAAACAGCAAGTTTAATGGTCTCCGAGCACAGCTTACATCTGTAAAATAGCTCTATTGCTTATAATGATCACCAATTATTACAAAAGTCTCTTTCAGTAAATCAATGTGTACCAAATTCACCAAATGCCTGAATTTCCCATCAGTCTCTTAGCTTCGGTGTTTACGCTTTTCAGTAATTACAATGCTATACTTTCTTACTCCATAAAATCAAGTTTTTAGTCATTCAATGCTGCATTTATGGCCCAATAACAACAAGGCTGCAGCTTAATTAGGTCTTTTTTTTAATTGTGAACTTTCAATTTTAATGTTTAAATAGTTACTAAGATTGCTTCTGTCAGGTTCCATGACTAACAATGGAACATTTATTTACAAAGTAAAATGAAACACTAGCTATAACTTTGTTAGCGAGGGAGCAAAAAAAAAAAAAGATAATAGAGCGACTTGATTTGTTTTCTCTCCATTTTCCTTGATTTCAAGGAAGTAAAAATTATGTTCTTTTCACAGGTGACCCTTTGTGGAGGACACTTGTTGTAGAAAAAATTGTCGAGAGGGCAGACTCTCTCTATGTACAGGTAGAGGACATTGTTAGTAGTGGAAGAATAGATGAAATTGCATCATTTCTTCTCCAAATTGTTCCCTTGATGTGGAGTCTGGTTTCAGAGTTTTATCTTAGCACTGAAAATCCCTTGTTTTAATCAGGCAGAAATATTGTTGTGGGAGTTGCTCTTCATAATATACGTCATAAAATCTGAAGTACAGTACAAGAGACTCAGAACTTGAGAGGCAATAAAAATAAAGAAACACAGAACTTGGGAGGCAATAAAAAAATCATTTACATCAAGTCAACCAAAACAAAACCCTCTAAAACATCTCTATTGCTGCTACTTTTCGTCAAATAAATAGCCACCAATGAGAAACACATTGAAGAGAAGAGATAAAAACTATGCACAAGAAAATTTTACATGTCTATATTAGATTTAATTGTTTGTTTTCCTTGAGAATCTTTCACTCAAAGCAACATCACAGAATACCTACAAAGGTCTTCAGATTCTGGCCTATGTTCTGCACTTAGGGTCATTTTGGTTGTTAAACATCCCACTAAAAAAGCTTTCACTTGTATGGAAACGTCACTATATGTCAATGAAGGGCAACAAATTTGCCAATACTTGGCACTTATGGCCATTTAGCCGAGGGAGAGTTCTTTAAGATGCCAACACTTACTATGACACAAGGTGTCATGATATACCACACTCTGTCATCCAGAGGACAGGAAACCAGCAACCTCTGCACCACAGATTCGAACTGACAATCAGAGGACAAATAATGCTAACCACATAGTCATGTTAGCTCCTTAGGGCCATTTAGCAGTGAGGGTTTTTCCCCCAACAAACCAACACCTTCTGCGACATTGACCTAGGTTATCATTGTCACCTCCAAAAGGATCCTTGGTCAGTAATTCTGGTGGGATGGTACTGGGCGGACTAGACGCTAGGGTATTTGTGACATGTGTGAAATATCTCCGTCACAACAAAAAATAAAGGTGACTACTGTTCATTCATTCAGAGTACTAATCAAATGCCAATGCAATCTAACCTGCCTTAGGGACCCACTGAATTAAAAGATAATCTGTCTTATGTAACTGAATGAGCAGTTCCCAAAAGTTTTTTCCTATATAAATCACCTGAATTAAGAGACCACCTGTCATATGTGTCCCTTTTTGCTCCTTCCCTTGGACAGTCTCTTAAAACAGGTTAGACCGTATTTGAAGCCCATCACTGCCATTCGATGATAACTCTATCTATCTATGTCAACATAAACTATGTTCTTATTCACTTTTCTGAAACAAGGGTAAACAACATGTGAAGTAAACCAGGTAGAGAAGAAAGAATGAAAACACCCTGAAATATGCAGATGCTTTTGTAATAGAAGCACCCTGAACTAGCAGTTTTATTTGTCAAATTAGACGGTAAATCAATTTTAAAACATGATCTACCTGTATGTTCCAAATCTAAACAATACAGTGCATCAATTTTGATTTGTTAATATTTAACCCTTTCAAGTATCAAAATGGTATGCTTTTTCTATTGTCTTAGACTAGTCCATTAGGGTCTTTGTTGTTAAAAGGTTTAAATCAAAGATACTTTGAAGGGTGGGTGGGTGTTCACAGGTATTTTAAGTGTTAGGTACTTTTGGATAAGGTTTTCCTATGGCTTATATTTAACGCAGATTAAAAACAAAGATTAGGCTATCTATAACTACTGGTGCAATAAGTTCAAAAACCAGCATAACAGGTTATTACTACCAATCTATTCACAGATACATGTATATATTAAGCAAAATCTATTGTGCACAATAAACTTGATACGTAAGAATGATTACTACATAACCTTACAGTACTACAGCTCTCCAGGTTTTTTTTCCTAATCTAAATCTGTATACTGTGGTAAAATCANNGTGGTGTGACAAGGTAAGTTTATTGACTCACACTTTATCACACAATTATTGGGTTTGTTTTTGCTAATAAATTCCACAATAAAACTTGAGCATTTCTTTGAAATTTATTTCTGTATTTTACGTTCAACCTGTTTCTGTAAACATCTCTTCCCCTTCTTTGTTCTATTTTTTTTTTTACTGCACTACACAACAATAAAGTTATGTGCCATAAAATTCCTCAAGTAGTATGAAAGGCGGTTATTTTGTAAGTAAGTAGGGTTCCTTTGTCTTATCATTCAATCAGCAAACTCTCAGGTTTGGTTTCTGCTCAATAATGATCTACATAACAAGGCAACACTTTTTTCATTTGTTGGTTTACGGATTTGTATTTCTAAAAAATCGGGTCAGTTGGGGGGAACTTTGTGAACAATGATGCTCAATGGCTATAGTAGCATCATGAGCTTAAACTTTTTCAGATGCTTGTTACCAAAATGGCTTTCCGTCAAATAAAGCTTAAACGGAAACTACATCTGCCTTAGCTAGATATTTCTCATAGTATTAATGATAGAAGTTGAATGTCCTTAGGATTGAGAATTTCAGACATTTTTCATCGCTTTATTTTTGTTGTTGTATATAAAATCTCTTTTATATGGAGACATAAATAAATGCCAATGAAGTGCTTAGAATACTGGCCTATGCCGAAACTTGATCATGGCCACTGAGCAGTGATGGATAATTGACATGAAAAAAAAAAACAAAACAAAAAACTACAGTACCATGACATAGGGTTTAGCTTTATAATGCCAATTCCAAGTGACTTTCAGCTCAAGGATTTTGACAAGAATTCTTTTCTCAATTATTTCATCTGAATTAGACTGTGGACTCCCGGCAGGTGTGACAGTTCAGCAGGGGAAGCTTACTCCTCCATGTCACCTGATCCCACCTCTGGACTCCCGGCAGGTGTGACAGTTCAGCAGGGGAAGCTTACTCCTCCATGTCACCTGATCCCACCTCTGGACTCCCGGCGGATGTGACCAGTCAGCAGGGGGAGCTTACTCCTCCATGACACTTGATCCCACCTCTGGACTCCCGGCAGGTGTGACAGTTCAGCAGGGGAAGCTTACTCCTCCATGTCACCTGATCCCACCTCTGGACTCCCGGCGGATGTGACCGGTCAGCAGGGGAAGCTTACTCCTCCATGTCACCTGATCCCACCTCTGGACTCCCGGCGGATGTGACCGGTCAGCAGGGGAAGTTTCCTCCTCCATGTCACCTGATCCCACCTCTGGGTTGTTAGAGGTTCGTGTTTGTACAATATTCACCAGATATATATATCCTGATTCTTCTAGTAATTGATAACTTGGTATCTGTAATTATCATACCTTAGTCATTGACAAGCCCTGACCATGCCATTGTCACAAATCAGAACTGAGCCGGGATCTCCCATAGCACAAAGTCAATTGTGACCTTTAACCCTCGTCCACCACTATGGTAGAGTTTTTTGTATAACCAAAAACATCATTTGACAAGAGTTGTATTGAATATTGATACATCTTTTTAGATGTTATAAATTGTATTTATCTTTAAAGATTTCGAGAAAGCTTACATACATTTATATGTACAGGAACCTGATACAACACCTAGCTATTTGCTCTGAGCTATATGATATGGGTACACATTAGAAGGTGGATCTAGAAAATTTTCGAAGGAAGGGAGGTTTAAGAAGGTTTGAATGGTCATTCAAAGGGAGGATTGAACAAATAGTAGCCAAACATATTTCAATACAGTTGATTCTCGATAATTCGTATTGCTTGGGACCGTTGATAAACTTCGAATTTTCGAGACTTCGAGTTTTCAAAAATACGAAATCTCTCCAGTTGAAGGCTATTTTCCCAACCACAACCCCATTACTCACTTCCAATCCTGTATACTGTTCTCATCACTCATTATTTTGGTCAATATTCTGGAATTATTCAACATTGCCTTTCCTTTGATTACTAAATAAATACGTGGTAATTTCAATCTCTGGCGATAATTGGCACTTAGAAAGATTGAGATGATATTTCAAAGCTATTCTAAGCTTTTGACGGTAAAATTTATTCCAGAGATAAAAATTTCGAAAGTATGTGTTCGAGAAATTGAGACTTAATTTGCTTAATTTATGAAGGAAACAAGAAACTGGATCACTGGCTTGAAAATCTACGACCACACCAGTGAGGCTACCAAGACCTGATATTTCAATTTGATTTCAAAACATTGAAAATAAATTACAGTGGTTCCCGGCAGTAATCATCCAGTCTTTTTGACATTTTTTTTTCTGTTTGTTTGTTTGACCTGGTTGTTTGAAAGGTTACGAAGAAGAGAAAGTTTTTAAAGATTTTCCTGATATTTTATTCCATATTATTGTCGAATCGTTTAGTTTACAGTAAGATGCGGCTCATACAACTTTGTAGTACTACTGGCATGCACGGTATAAACACAAAAGTCCCTAATTTATGCATACAGGTATTTAACCAAAGAGGTGATTCTAGTCAACTGATCAAAATGTTTGTTTGCATTTTGTGCTTATAGCAACATTAATTACGCAACTTCATAAAGATAACATTACATCATAATACACACTAAAGTGGTTAAAGAATGCTGAACTATGCTAAGGATTTTACCCTCAGTTATATCATTCCAGTATCTAACTGATGTAGATTTAGTAATGCTGAAATATTGACATAGGACAATGTTTGTAGTCTCATTAGGTGGAAAGTAAAAAGTCACAGCATTTCCGTCTCTTCACCTTCCCAAATAGTTGACGACATTCTACATTGGATCTATTAGTATTGTGAAATCTGTGGAATTTATGAAAATGTTACCAAGTAAGTGTTAGATTGCTGAGCAATATAACTCGTCCTACTGGCATCAGCTAAAGAGCTATAACTCTGCTAAAAATAGGTCAACCAGAAGGAAACCTAAACTGGATCTCTGTTCTGAGATAAATATTTCTAAACACCAGCTCCACATCACATGAGTATAATTAATGTTCTTGGTATTGTTTTGTTAATGTCCTGTTCAAGAATCTATCACCAAAAGCTGATGAGGGGCTATAAATTGACTAACAATGTTTCAGCTTGGCACCTATGGCCATTGAGTAGTGAGGGTTCCTTATTTAGTGTCACTTCCAACGGACAGGAAAAGCAAGCCGCATGAGCCATCTGCTGACCAGATTTAGCGCCAAGACTCAACAATCTGAAGACAAACACTGTACCATATAGGGATATGACTGAAATAAATTTGAAATTGGCTTAGAACAATCCTTCCAGTATTGATTGTCTGAAAATGTCCTATAATTCACTCCATTATGTTTTGCTCCAGTATCATCTACCGTAATAACTACAATTTTTCTTCTATTTTTAAAGATTTTTCACAAGGCGATTACAAATCCTCTCCAACCACCCATGTAATTGTATTCTGCAAAAACTGTGACTAAAGCCCGGAAAAAAATCTACATGACCAAAAGCAATTTACTTTAAACAAATCTCTGAACAGTTACACCGATTCTCTAATAAACTACCTATGTCAGTATTAATCATGGGTTCAATCCTTAAGGACAGCACACTATAATGAGTCAATCAATCTCAATCTTACACAGAGAGAGTGTCATGTAAGAAAAGCAAAGGAGCAAATTTGTTCTGCTTTCCTTACTGAAATGTAATATAAAGGGTGTTATTGACAATATCGCTATTCCATCTCCTCCGAACAAATGACATACCAGGAGATTTAATACCCGTTTATACACACTAGGGATTCAATTAAGTGTTCTGCTTGTATAAATGTCCGCCTCAAGATATATGGACAGAAGAATCCTGATATGTTCATCGGACAATCATTGGAAGCCAGGAAATGGAAGTTCACGATTATCCGCAACCAGTACGCATGTTAATCGCATAAACAGGTACAAAAATGTCAATCCTGGCATAGCCATTTTTTTCCTTGCACTTTTTACCAGCCATTAAACATGAAATGAAAATAAATGTCCAATAATTGCCCTGTTCCTAAGATTAACCGACATATATCACACATCATTTATACGATTTATGGCTTAATTGCCTGGTACATTTCCTATGCATCTATAATCGTTGGCGGTGCAGTCTGTCATCTTAACAGATTAAACAGATATTACATAATCAAAATCTTGAAATATCTGATTTTTTGTTTTGATTTATACTTTTACATGGATGTTAATGTTTATGGGTTAAATTCATAGTCGCTAGATAAATGCCCTTTTTGTACAGACAACAGGGGTAAAAAAAAAAAAAAACAAAACCCCAAAAAATGCCAGAAATAAAAGTGAGGAACATGGGGAATCTACATTTGAATGCTCCAACAATAAAATAATCCTTTGTTACCAAGATAGGACATTTTCTGACTCCTTAATGGAAAGTAAAGAAAGAAAATGGTTTCAAATTACAGATTAGTGAGAAACTTGGGGAAATAACTTAAACTGTTAAATCAATTAATGAAATCTATTTCACTGATACATTGCATTTATCTCACAATAAAAAAAAATACTATACCTGAACAATAGCATACTAACACCAGGGCCAAAAACCATAAATAAGGAAAATTCTTAGACAAATTTTAATCCCCAAATTCAAGAACTTACCCAGTTGAGCAAACAAGGGAAAAAAGGGGACCATGAAATAACATAAGAGTTTTTGCAACTGAGACATGTTTTGAAGGTTTTGGAGAATTATGTAACATGCCCATCTTGGTTGCTGTAGTGCTCTTTTGTCAGTTCCAGTAGGCTGCAATGAGTTTGTGAGTTTCAAGCTCCAGGAGAGTAGCTGTTTCTCCAAATCCCTTATATGAGATAGTAAATACAGGTCCTGTGTCATAGTATGTGTCAGTGCATCAAAGGTCCATTTCTGCTCAATGGCCCTAAGTGCCCGTAAAAGGCTCAAGTTCGAAGCCTTCATCAGTATTTAGTAATGTTGCCACATGAGTGCCAGATTCATAAGTCAGACATCAAATGATATAAGCACCACAGTATGGTATATGGTATTGATGTTTAACGTCCAACTCAAGAATATTTCACTCATATGGAGACGTCACGGTGTGCCGGTGAATAGAGCAGGGAGGGTTCTTTAATGTGCCAACACCTACTGTGACATGGGGCCTCGGTTTTAACTGTCTCATCTGCAGGACAGTCAACCGCGGATCGAACCCAGATCTTCCGATTCGCAGTCGAACACGCTAACCACTCGGCTACGGAGGCCCCAAGCACCACAGTAATGAAACTCTCAATCTCAGAGGCCATGAGTGCAAAGAAATTGCAAAATTAGTCACATGACACTAGAGATTTATAATTTAATCTTGTAAAAAAGATAGTTTTGACCTTTTGGTCTCCATAGCATACAATGAAATATTCTGACCTTTTCGTTTTCTCTTGTTCCATTAAACAATTTGAAGTGAATTGAATTTGGTGCAAATCAAAATCAAATTATTTTTATGAAAACGTTCTACAAATTCAATATATCTTACTCGGAGCTGGTAATAACTTATGATATTATTCCGACCTCATCATAATAACACTATATTTATTCCACAGATATGACTTTTATCTAGTGTGAAATTTATTTCGAAAGTGTATATTTCTTGATATAAATGGCATACTTACTGGCAAATTATTTATTTCATTTTCTTCACAGATATGGCTAACGATTGTATAGATAAGTTTGGTTGGTTTTATAATGTCTTGCCCAAGAATCTTTCACTTATATGGAGACTCCCCCCTGTGCCAGTGAAGGGCAACAAATTTTGCCTATGCGCGGCACTTATGGCTGTAGAACAGGGAGGGTTCTTAAATGTGCCAACATCTACTATGACAAGGGACCTAGGTTTTTATTGTCCCATCTGAAAGACAGTGAGAGCCAATCGCAGCATGGCTCAGATTTGAAGCCACAATCGTATGATCAGAAGGCAAACATGTTAACCATTAGGCAACAGTAGCCCGGATGTTAATAAGTACAGTAGAGTTGGTCTATAACAAAGTCAAAGGGGATTGACTTTTGACTTCATTATAGGCATCCTTCGTTTTAAGCATCAGGATTTACTACATAATTGGATAAATAGTCATTCTTTTCGGGGATTTTATTCCTCTTCATTAGAGCAATGAATTTGCTTTAAGCCGATTCATTATAGACCTACTCTACTGTATCTAAAACTACAAGTACATTGAAAGAAGATACAATATACTGGAGAGTATATTGTTAAAATACCATAAGATATTCTATAGAGCAGTAAAAGTTCTTCAGATACATGTGCAATTTATGCAAAACTGTTAGAAAACAAGATTTTGAAATTTTCCAAATCAATGGAATTCATCAACAAAACTGTGACATTTCTAATGGAGATTCATATTTGTTATCCTGTACAACTGACCAGGGCCATTACATCATTTTACATTTCACATCGATGTTGAATATTTCTATGCATGTATCTAAACTCTGTTTTACATTGCAGTGATAGTGTATATTCCCCACATTTGGTTTTCTATATTTGGCATACATCTTACATTGCATCTAATACTGCACATTTCTGTAATTTGCTAATGTTTTACATTGCATTGATGTTGCATTTTTTGCCTACGATTTCCCTTGCACTAGGTGATGTTGAATATTTCTATATGTGTATTCAGCCTGTGTTTTACATTGTATTGATGTTGCATATTTCAATATTTGGACAATGATTTACAATGCCTGAACATTTGCATATTAGTGCATTGCATTTGTTCTTTTTTTTACAGTGTAATGATGTTGCTTTTTTTGTTTTACTTTGTATTAATGATGCACATTTGGCCTACATTTTTTGTTGCTCTGTTGTTGCATATTTCTATATTTGGTGTATCTTTCCTCTTGCAGTGATGTATATTTCCGTATTTGGCCTATGTTTAATTTTGCACACAGATTTTATACTTCTAGGAGTAGACTTAGTATTTACTTTGGAAATGCCATTTATGAATGTTCACAATATTTTGCATATTTCAGTCCCATAATGCGGCACACATTCCTGTTACCTCTGCATATTTCAATTCCATAATGCAGTCCACATACATGTACCTGTTACCTCTATCACAGTTTAGACATAACACAATAATACAGGCTAAATGCCATCGGGATGGCAGGAAATCAATCAGATTAAAATCTCTTATGAAATTACTAATCCCAATAAAAGAGCTATGAATAATAGAACATTGACACATGGAGCCCATTTAGAGTTCACCTGTAGTAGGTATTAGCACTTGTTCTGTACTTGTGTCTCAGCCATACTTTGGTTGACTGTCCCTGCCTTTTAAATGAGACAGTTGAAACCGAGGTCCCGTGTCACAGAGGGTGTTTTTCTCTCACCCGGACAGAGAAATAAATCAATATACCCATTCTGAGATATCTCTGTCTCGCAACCTGCGTGCTTGTCTCAAACCCCCTGACGTCACTACCGGTAAGTCTTGACCTACTTTTGATGTATTTCGTCCGCTTGAATGCAGTGTTGCACCTATATATTAACTACTTAGAAATACCTTATTTGAGGGTGAGAGAAAAATAATCAATCACCACTTTGTACAGGAACAGATAAATCTCACCCTTGTGTCAAAAATTTGCAACATCCACCACTCGGCAAGCCTCCTCGTGGACTGCAAATCTTTGACACGAGGGTGATAATTCTCTGTCTCTGTACACAGTGGTGTTAGATTCTATTTGTCTTCTAATCAAGAGCTACGAGTTCAAATCTGAGTCATACGGTGTTGACTGTCCTTGTCTTTCGGATGAGGCATTAAAAACCAAGCTCTCGTGTCACAGGTGTTCAGGCTTGTTAAAGACCCCTCCATGCTCTACAGCTATTAAACTGCCGAGCATAGGCAAAATTTGTTGCCCTTCATTTGCTCACAGTGACGTCTCCACATAAGTGAAAGACTCTTGAGTGGGATGTTAAACAACAATACAATATAATACAGAGGCAACTAAATAAGGGAAATTCAATTGGTTAAGAAAAGTGCATTAAGTCTTGATTGGTAGATATGTTGTCCATTTGGTGTCTAATGCATATGTGCCATATTTCATTTTTCTTTTCATAACAAATATGATCAACAAGGTGCTAAAATGAAACATTACAGCAGTGAAACTTGTTTATAATGACCTTCTTTGGGACCAAAATATGGCCATTATAGGGAGGTGGTCTTTATAGGGAAGTGGATTTGTACATAATTGGTACTATTGGGGACAACAATATATTTGTGTTTGTGACCAAGTGGTCATTATACACAGGGGGAATACTGCTAAATGTAGAATTTCTCTTCAATATATGTAAAGTTGAAGTATGAACTACAATGGGTGGATGGATGGATGGATGGACAGGCAATAAAAGAATGGATGGACAGACTAATGGATTGAAAGGAAGGATGCATAAATAGCCTGCTTGAAAGAGTTTGTGTACCTGTTGATGCTAATTCAAGCTGAATTTTAGTTTTTATGGTTAGATGTACATGTAATTATGACTGAAATGTTGGATTATTAACATGACACTAAATGATAACCCAGTAATGATAAGAGCATCTGTAACCTCTAACTGAAATTACCACATGACTTATATTCGGATAACCCGGCAATCTAGAGGCAAGTTACAATGATCATAATCTAAAAATGATATTATGCTAGAACATCTTCCATTCCCATGCCAAGTTTATAACTTGTACTTGTTTTGTGTATTTAAGGTCACATTCATCAGTCATGAAGTCGTATAATTCACTGATTTAAAATACAGTGAAACTTGTACATAACAACCTCCTTAGCACCACAAGAAAATTGGTCTTTATAGGGAGGTGGCCCTTATATAGAGGTTGATTTGTACACAAACAGCACTACAGGAGACAGCAAAGGTGGTCTATGTGACTATGCAGTCCTTATATAAACCGGTGGTCACTAAAAGCAGGTTTTCCTGAATTGAATTTGCAAAATAAAGGCCAAGGGATTTAGGTAAAAATAGTCATATTTCCACACACAAGCCCATATAGCCAGATTACATACAGGCCTTGTGATTTTTTAAAGGTCCTGCTTTATTCCCTTTTGAGACAGGCCCCATAAGTACTACTGGATTGGTAAAGTGGACCTTGTCTAAGAGACCACTGTTATAAGAGACCACCTAACTTCAGAGACAACTTAAGTGTAAAAACACATCAAAGTAAGAAATCATACAAATAAAAATACATGTATGACTTGTCTTGAGAGACCACATTTGCATGGCAGATGGGGTGGTCTCTTAAGACATGCAGGTTCAAATGTACATGTATATCAATTGTCCCACATTTAGAAGACCGGTAATATTTTTCATAACTAGATGCAAGACAGATTCAATCCTAAATGATGAGAAGTGACAAGCTTTACAGTTAAATGGAACCTGCTTGTAACTCTCCAAAAGAGGCCCCATAAGCCCTTGATGATACATATTCTACATTTTAGAAATAGAAATGCTTCATAATCATATGCTCTATGGTAATTTTTGCACTAAGCTCCATTTCTGTCTTTTGCTTGACCTCAGACCCTTACCCAACATATATCTGTGGATAGAGACAAGTAGATGGACGATCCTACAGACAGACATATTGATATTACTAATCTATAGAAAAAGCCACTCCTCATTTTGCCAAACATTCCTAATAAACATTGCTCAAAATAATGTTACTCTGTCCAGAATGAAATAAAGCTCAAGAAAATGAAGGTCTACACATCCATGTAGCCATGGTATCCAAATAATTGAATCCAGGTTGAGAAATGGGTTCTAACACACGTAAATCTTGTATTTGTTCCGTCTCTAGATGGTACACGTCTGCAGTGAGTGAAATATGATATTTACCATACTGTACAGCGGCCTACGTTGCACCAGTGTTCCTTATTTATATGTCTAGAGCTTAATGCTTCTAATGCCTTTTTGGAAGTCCCAAAAATGATGAGAGACAATAATCCCATGATGCTTCACTGCGAGCGTTGACATATTCTCCGTCCATGATAATTTGTAAATAGACTTGTGTTGTCTCAAGAAAGGCAGACTTCTAATGCAAGATTTAAGATTTATGCCAGATTTTACAGTCAAGAGCATTATCTCTGCAGTTCTGAGGTAAAATACTGATGTATTCTACACACCTTAAATAAAACAAATGACCTTGCAGAATGCAGAC
>JACSZP010005538.1:351-17160 GCA_016161895.1 Pinna nobilis | reverse complement strand
TGAAGCTCTGTAGGCCTCGACTACGATTCTCCGCTAATCTACAAATAAAACGAAGTCAAAATAAACCCATCACAGTATATATACAGAGGGTAGACCAATACTCATGTTAAAATCAACTTTCTGCACAATTAGTTCATTATAAGTACCACTTTTCTTTACTGTATTGAGATACAGTAGAGTCTGTCTAAATGAATCAGATTAAAGTGAATTCAGTGCTATAACGAAGGGAAATGTTGTTGTTGCATCGTTGTTTAACGTCACACTCAAGAATATTTCACTCATATGGAGACATCACCGTGTGTCGGTGAAGGGCGACAAATCTTGCCTAAGCTCGGCACAAAGGGAAATAAAATAAAAAAAAAATTACTATTCATCTATACATGTAGTAAATTCTGATGTTTAAAACAAAGGATGTCTATAATGAAGTCATAAGTAAATTCCCTTTGACTTTGTTATAGACAAACTCCACATTATATTTGAAGATACTGCCCTCATATGTCCTGTATATCTACTGAATAACTTTCATTTTCACCATTTTTGGTTAACGGAAATTGTCATCATGTGACCAGTAAGCTAAAAGTTCTTTCTACAATCCTACAAATCATAATGGACTGGTCTAAGAGGATAGAAAGGACCATACCATTTTGACACTTAGGATTGAAAGTTTTAAAATAACAGTTCAATCTCTATCACTTGGCTCACCTTGAGAATACATCATCTAGGTTATCGTCTTCAAAACTTTGCTGCAGGAAGAAACAAAAAAGTCAATAAGAATTATTTAATACACTAATCCACTTAATATTCCTGTAATTTGCTCAGGTAAAATAGCAGAAAATTGACCCCAAATATGCATACAATATGTGCTATTCTTTTGTGTGTATGTATTTTATCTTCTTTTCTATTCTATTTTTTACTGAGGGATTCCAATTCTTGTATTTCAATCACTATAACTTGGACCCCTAATGGGTCATTGTAAGGTTTTATGTTTTCTGGAAGTCCACAATATAGTACATGTACTTTATTTTTGACTTTTGAATATGACTAATGCTAAAATAGTTGCCCTGCAAAACAATGCCACCACATTGTGCATATAGTAAAATTCTGTGGTGTACCTTTTCACTAGTTACAAAAGAAAGATTAAACTACAGATAATATCTTTATAATATGCTGATGCAGTACTAAATGTGACTCCTGTAGGGAATTAAAAAGCAAAATGGTGTCTTTGTCATACAAAGTCAAATATCAAGGTCATAGACATGAGGACAAAAATTTAAAGCCATATGAAGGACCTTTCATAAGGAATACACATGTAAAACTAGATTTGTCCTAATGGGACTAATATCTCCCAGATAAATTATGTTGCAGAAACCATTTTAAGGAACAGAGTCATGTGACCTTGACCTTTGACCTTCTGACCCCAAAATCAATAGGGATTCTCCTTGAGTCATGGGTAACCCATGTGTGAAGTATCAACATTGTAGACCCACATGTACGGTACTTGAGTTATGGTGCAGAAACCATTTTCAAGGAACAGAGTCACATGACCTTGACCTTTGACCTTCTGACCCAAAAATCAATTGGGATCCTCCTTGAGTCATGAGTAACCCATGTGTGAAGTGTCAAAATTGTAGATCCAGGGGTACCTGAGTTATGATGCGGCAATAGACAGACAGACAGACGGATGGCGGGGCAGACGCATGATGATGAGACGGATGGAGGGAAGGACGGACAGACAGAAAGACATGGTGAATCAAGTATACCCCCCTACAACTTTGTTGATGGGGAGTATAATTAACGAGAAAGAATAAACTACAAAACTACTCTTACCCATGAAGTTGACTGATTGGCTGTTGTCTCTTGTTTGACTTTTGAATTATGATTCGGACTTCTAATTTTAGGGATTTCTAAATTTGTATCTGGAAAAGAAAATATAAATATGTAGTTCTTGTTGTTTTGTCATTTGACATCTCTCATAAGCATCTTTTAATCATAAGAAGGTAGGGGCAGTCGTGGCCTTGTAGTAAGCTATTCAACTCTAGATTGTGAGGTCCGGGGTTCGAGCCCAAGCATGCTGCAGTTGGCTGTCACTTTCTTTCAGATCAGACAATAAAAACTGAGGCCCCCTGTCACAGTAGGTGTCAGCACCTTAAAGAACCCCCCCTAATCTACAACAGTAAGTGTAGAGCAAAGGCAATATTTCCCCCTTTGCACCAGCACACGGAGATGTCTCCATATAAGTGAAAGATTCTTGCGTGGGATGTTAAACAAGAATGCAACCAACCAACCAATCATATCGAGGCAAAATTGATCCTTGCTGAACAGCAGTGAGAGACTTAATGGTTTAACATAGGACACTGGGGGCCTCCGCGGCCGAGTGGTTAGCATGTTCGACTGCGAATCCAAAGATCCGGGTTCAAGTCGTGTAGCGCCACTCCATGGTTGGCCGTCCCTGTCTATCGGATGAGACAGTAAAAACCGAGGTCCCATGTCACAGTAGGTGTTAGCACATTAAAGAACCCTCCCTGCTCTACAGCCAGCAGTGCTGAGCATAGGCAAATATTGTAGCCCTTCATCGGCACATGGTGGCGTCTCCATATGAGTGAAATATTCTTGAGTCGGACCTTAAACAACAATACCATACCATACATACGACACTCTAACCTTTCAGATACCTACTGTAACATGGGACCTCAATCTTTACTGTCACTGTATCCAAAGAACAAGAAATCAGGAGAGTCTGCAGTTCGGATTTGAACCCATGACCTCATGATCAGAAGGTAAACACACTCACTACGATGTGATGACTCACTGTTCTTTGTAATTAAATAGTCTTAAAAAGATTCAAAATTGAACAGGTAATATGCAATTGAATAAGTGTTTACTTAGGTTACCTAGGTTACGCTTTGAGGACTGATTTTTATATCCACTGCTGTCGTCTGCCAGCTTTGTTCTTTGTGAGCCGTTCTACAACAGAAAAACATAGAAGATTTTATTGTAAGCAACTATACAATGATAAATGAGTGAAAAGACAGAAGAAATAAAAGACAAGAGAGGAGATAGATAGATGGATGCAAAGTTGATATTTATCCTCTTCTTAAGATTATTTTACACTAAAGAGACAGATACTAGAAAAGAAATATACAAAAGATTTTAATGTAATCAACTATACAATGATATAGGGGTAAATGAATTAAGACAGAAGAAAAAAAAAAGACAAATAAGAGATAGACAGATGGATGCAAAGCTGATGTTTATCCTCTCCTTAAGATAACTTTACACTAAAGAGACAGATACTGCAAACAACCTCTAACATGTCTTATGATAATGATGTTTACTTCTCAAGGTGACGAAGAAAGAGATAAGTTTCTTAATCATAGGAAGGTGTGTTTTGTTATTGTACAAAGTCCACAGTTTTGGAGTCCTGTTTTTACCTGTTTGTTAGTCTTTTTATTCTCGTCACTCCACGTATCATTCGCCACTTCAAACGCCTTGGACACAGATAGCGTAACGGCTTGAGCCTGTAATGGAGATACAAGATGTATAATGTAACAATTCCAAAGGTTAACGAGTTAGTTACTTGTCTGGTCGCATCATGAAAGGCCAGTGAAGGGCTACAAATGTTGCCTATGCTTGACAGCAATTGAGCAGGGAGGGTTCTTAGACATGTCCACACCTACTATGACACACACTAACTGTGACACACACCTACTGTGACACAGGACCTTAGTTTTTACCGTCTCATCTGAAGGACAGGAAACCAGGTGAGTCTGAAGTGCAGATTCGAACCCCTGACCTCAAGATCAGAAGGCAACCATGGAGTCACAAAGACTCAAGATGTCTTTGTGCAAGACTGATGCCCCTGTATGGCATAAAAACAGGTGCAACATTTATTTCAGACTATATCACAAAGGTCAAGGTCAAAGATGTTGATATCAAACTGTCAAAATGAATACACATGTAAAATATAAAGTGATAAATTATATTCCAATGATGCATCAGAATACTTACGATTTTACGTTTTGCACACAAATAAGCATGGCACTCCATTGTTTCATTGACTGAATTTCGGGCCATAAAGGCGAAGACTTTGTCAAAATTTTTGTCAGCAGAACAGAAGGAAATCCTGCAAAGAAAGGAATCATACATGTATTTATCTAATGTACATTGTACCCTGTAGCACATATAGCAGTTGTTGGAGTTTCCTACCATGACACTAAGGACTACTGTGGAGTGACAGATTTTTATTGTGTGGACATTTTAACTAATTAACACATTTTTTTTCATTTATAAGTTTGTTTACACTGTTACACAAAAATAAAATTCTCAAGAATAAAGAGTCATTGACTATACTAAGGGACATATAATATAAACTCCACATCCTTGGATCCACATACCTGAATATTGAGATCTCGTCCACCAGTTCCTTTGACACCATATCTATGATATGAATGCCTTTGGGAGATGCCGTCAGTGCCACCTTTTTTAATTTCTTTCCGGAGGTCTTGGCCTGGAACATATATAAATATGAATATAAAGTTGATTTTCTGTGTACATGTAACTTTTCTGAGTTCATAAAAGAATTGTCAAGGTCACAAGGTCAATTTTTTTTAGTACCCATCATAAGGTCTTGTCACACAGAATATACATGTGAAATATGAAAGCCTTATCACTAATCATTCAAAAGTTATAACCAAGTTTAAAGTTTTTGCACACAGACAGACAAACGGACAGGACAAAAACCGTATGCCCCCAAATCTCGGATTACGGGGCATAAAAATTTAGAAATTGGAGACAGCTGATCCATTGAATGCAATGATGAAATATTTCATAAAGATAGGCAAAATTCATTGATCAAATACTCTTAAATTTACAGCTATTCTGAAATACTAAAACCTCTCTAGGATTTTCAAATACATGTAAGCCTAATACATTTTCATGTGAACTAACAAATCTTATTAACAATTCAGTGGGTCACTAAGGCCCACTAAAATAAAAATTTTACTTGAAAATAACGGAGTCTCCCTATTTAAAGGGTATCATTCATCAACTTTGTCTACATGTATATAACATTTGTATGGGTTTAACTGCCTAACCGATACGAGTACAATACTCGACCAATATGGGGAAAAATCGGCCAATACGGAAAAAAGTTTGCCAATATGGGAATATCTCGACCAATTGGAAAACGTGCCAAACAGTAGCACATTTGCTATTTGAAATGTTTCAGAAATAAGAAACTCAAGCGGAACAAGTCCAAGGGAATCCAATGCAAAACTGTACACAAACGGACCAGACGACAGAATAAAACATCTAGAATTTAGAGATCAAACATAAGTTTGATAGATTGCTCAATCCACTGATTTTAATTAATACTGTAAATTAATAAAAGTGTCATTAATCAGGTAGAATCATATTGGCCTAATTATTAGGCCTCGGTCTGTTCATATTAGCCTTTGGCTTCACCTCAGGCCAATATGACAGACCTTGGCCTAAAAACTAGGACAATATGAATCTACCTGATTAATAACCCTATAGACTTGTTAAGACCGTTTCTGGCCATTCTATATGAACCTAGAAACACCATAACCTACTGTTGTATTGAGGTCATAAACCTGTCTGTTATTTAAGCTAAATTGTATGTAACATTCTAAGTGTTGTGGTTAGAGAGAGTAAACATTTTATGCATGAGCATGATTCAAATTTTCATTCAAAACCACACGACAAAACTGAGTCATGATAGTATGTGCATCTGTATATGCAGGCAACGATACCAGGTCATAATTTGCTGTTTGAAATGACTGTAAAAGTGCCTTATAAAACATTTCTTTTTTTCTTTGGTTTCTTTCTCTTTTTTTCTACATGTATTTGTAAATGCCCACAGACTACAGCAAAATCAAACCATTGAAATTGTAATCCCTAATTGAAACCACTAAGATAAAATTTCACCAAAATCAGATACTGTTTATATATCAACCAATCAGAATCCTTGGGTTGCCCATTAAGAGCAACAAAACCAAAACGGTTTTAATTGCAATCCCTTGAATCCACTTACTGGTCATTCTAAATACACTGTACATGAAAACCTGCTTTAGAGACTGTCTGAATTTATAAAGACCACCTACATGTAGTCATTAAGACCATTTATTTTGCTGTCCCAGATAAAACCATTTGTGCACAAACAAACCTCAGTATAAAGACCAGGTCCCTGCTATTAAGACTTGGTTCCTTCCTTCCCTATGGAGGTTTTTAATAGTATTCAGTGGTCTCCCCAGGCCCATACAGCGTAGTGGTACCACCACACTATCTTAATTGACCACCAGGCTATTTATATTACCTCCAGTCTATTTTTCTCTCCCACCACCCTATTTCATATACACATCTAGCAATCACTGACCAAGTTAGAGTGATTTACAGATTAATTTACATAGAAATATTATTTATAAATGCATCTCAATGGGTAACTTACTATAAACTACTGTGTGGGGCAATTTACATGTATGCTCTCCCCTTTTTAGATTTAACACACACTAAGGTATCCCAGCGCTGTCCAAAAATTCTGGGGAGAACACCGGTATTACTGTGTCATTAAAATCAGATGAGATCAAAAGGCAACACTTAGATGTTTCATATCAGGAAGAATCTACTGTAGCAGACCCAAGAAATTATTATCATAGTGGCTAAGTGTGCCATACATGTACTACAGGTACAGGTACTTTAATTTCAAGACATCATCAATCAAGTTTCTTGCATTATACATGTAGTTTACTCATTATTGTGTTAGCTAGGATTACTTGTGTTATACTTGGGCTGTAAGACCTGCCCCTCCCCCTAATCATCATGGCTCCATGGCTAGTGTGAGGACCTTCTGCTCTTGAGGTTATGGGTTCAAATACCCCCTGCAGGCTCGGCTTGTTTCCTGAGACCATGTGTATTGTGTAACAGAACAGAATGTAGGCTGCACAGCAAAGAACACTAATTGCTTAATACCCGTAATTGCCAAGCATAGGCCCATATATATGAAAGTTTTTTTTTAGTGGGAATTTGAATAACAATAAAACCAACCAACTTTACACCCCCCCCCCTGTCTTTTACTTAAAGATAGATTGGTAAATTTTGGTTTCCTAGTACAGCATACTTTGCCTATTTTGTATGTATATATTTGCATACTTATTTGGAATCCATATTCTTGATGTGTTCTCCACACAGTATAGCAAAACTAAAGCAAGTGACATGTTAAGTAGTGGAATTTTTTTCCTAATATTGCAATATAAAATTGTGCCTATAAATCATCTATAGACTATTACTGCATCCATTTTGCCAGCAGCCAAAAATATAAAAAGCAATTTGCTATGAAAAGCATGTAAAATGCAGACAAAAAAATATAATGATGGAAAAGTCTGCCAAATGTCCATTTTGTAACTTCATATTAAGCCGATTACGAGGAGCAGTTCTGTCAACATGAAATTGATTACCCATATACGTGTACATCTCATGTAATGTATTTGTGCTGTTTATTGTCAAAGTTATTGTAAATCTATATCTGAATAATCCATAAATAACGTACAAATGTACAATGTACTAGTATACATTGTACATTACATGTATATTATCTTTTTCAAAATGGCAGTCTGTCTTTAGATACATGTATCTGTACAACAAGCAAATACAGGGCAAGCAATTCTTATTAGCCATACAGGCTAATATTTCAAAAAATCAGCTAACCCGTACCAAGCTCAAGGAACCTGTATATTGTATGAACATTTTGCTAAGTTAAAAATTAATTTGTATTTGAATTTTTCAATATCTTAAGAGAATGTCATTCTTAACAAACTAGAATTAGAAGTCCCATGGTGCAAAACAAGATACCAAATCAAGAAAAATCAGTTCGCCACATGGGTGAATCCGATGGAAAAATTTGTTAGCCCATTATCATTTTTATTAGCCATTGGCGAACGGGCGATGGCTCAACTGTACATGTATTTCTTTACTATATTCATGTACATACTTGTACATATGCAGCTATATTAATGTTCTGAGACAATTATATAAACTACATTTCTAATTATCTACTTATGATACAAAAAACAAAGGCTGAATTCTTTGTGTTGTGACCTTCATTTATGTTAAGTAGGCCCACTGTAATACACAAAACAAACAATGAATTCTAATCATGTAGCCTTGACTAAATCAGTAAGTGTTATTGTTACTTCATATACAAGGATAAATGTCATCAGCACATGGCTGGTCCTGGGGCAGGCACCATTAAATTGAAGAATTTACTAGTCTGAAAATTTACTCAACTCCAACTAATCCTGAATTCTGACTGGCCAAGAGACTGGATTCTCAGACTTGAGTCAATTTTTAAGTTTTATGGTGCCCAACCCTGATTTCTGATTGGCTGAGATGCTGATGTTGAAAAAATTCTCAGACTTAAGTAAGTTCTTAAGTTTAATAGTGCCCAGCCTTGTTCTTGTTTTGTTGTTTGCCATCCAACTCAAGAACCTTTTACTTATACATTATAGAGATATCAGAGATCATCTAATGTCCTTGAAATGCTACAAATTTGGCCAATGCTCTGAATTTATAGCCATTGAGTAGTGAGAGTTCTTTAACATATTGACACCTACACAAGTTCCCGGTTTTTAGTTTTTCCATCTCATCCAAAGCTGCTTCTGAATCGTGGATTTGGTAGTGCTGGTTAAATGTCCCCATCAGTATAGTTTTCTTCCCCTTGGGGACCTGTACATGTATGTACATGCTATTGCTATGATGTCTCTGTACATGTAGCAACTCAGTAATGACCCCATCAGCAAAGCTTCTACCACTAAGGGATCTGTGTACCTACATACAGTGGAACCTCCCTATTAAGACCACCCAAGTGACTGGATAAAATTGGTCTGATTAGTGAGGTAGTCTCCTAAGTGAGGTCGAAACAGCCTTACAGAGAGAAAGACTAAATTTACATGGCTTTTAGTGGTCAGATTAGTGAGGTGGTCTCCTAAGTGAGGATGAATTAGCCTTACAAAGAGATAAACTGAATTTGCATAGCTTAACTGGTCTTATTAGTGAGATGGTCTCCTAAGTGAGGATGAATTAGCCTTACAAAGAGATAAACTGAATTTGCATGGCTTAACTGGTCTTATTACTGAGATGGTCTCCTAAGTGAGGATGAATTAGCCTTACAAAGAGATAAACTGAATTTGCATGGCTTAACTGGTCTCATTAGTGAGATGGTCTCCTAAGTGAGGCTGAAATAGCCTTACAAAGAGATAGACTGAATTTGCATGGCTTAACTGGTCTTATTAGTGAGATGGTCTCCTAAGTGAGGATGAATTAGCCTTACAAAGAGATAAACTGAATTTGCATGGCTTAACTGGTCTCATTAGTGAGATGGTCTCCTAAGTTAGGCTGAAATAGCCTTACAAAGAGATAAATTGAATTTTTATGGCTTTAGTGGTCTCCTTAGTGGGATGGTATTAATCATTAATTTAATGTGATGTTCTACTTTATATATCAGTACCTGTACTTACCATTGCTATAATATTCTGTAGCGCCTTAGTGATAGCCCCATCAGCATAGCTTTTTCCATCCTCTGCCTCTTCGACTAGTGTTGATCCCAGGTACTTCAAGTAAAATGTGATACCGTCCGACACAAAATCCTTGTTCTCATTCCAAGATTCTGGCAATTCTAAAAAAAAACAAAAAAACATCAAATTAATTTTACAGAACAAGTAATACACTTATCTTAAAATGCAGAAGACAGGCAAGCAAAGGAGTGATGAACAAAAGAGAAATTCTTTATTGTTTTCAACTTTAGGCTTTATTGCAACTTGAATGCAATACAGTCTGTTTTCAGAGCGTATGGGTAGTGCAAAAAATGGTCACATTAGACAGGTGATCTCTTAATTCAAGTGATTGTATAAGAAAGTTTAATTTTGGGAACCATACATTCAGGTTATAACTTACATATGACAGATTTTTCTTTAACTCAGTGAGTCACTATGGCAACTTCGTCTGTTGTATATACATGTACAAGTTTAACTGTATAGACTATAGCATAAAATGAAATAAAACCGACATTTAACATTTTGACAGTTTGCTAAAAACCAGCATTCAGCACTTGTTGATTGCCGTTCCTTTAGCACCACACTGTATCATTTTGGGAGAGGTGACATACTGATTTGCCACGCTGATAAGTGTACAAGCACATGCATCTTACATTGTATTCAGGATCTAATTTATTTTTCAGTTTTTATACTGTAAAGGATGTACTTGTAAGTGGTTGAGGGTTTCTTGTGTACACACCAGATAAGGAAGAAATAATGCACAACTAAATCCTGCTGTGTTGATACAATGTATATGTAACGGTCAACAATGTACAGGATATTTTTTGTCCTTATGGCTACACTCAACAATCTTTCAGACATTGGGGAGGGGGGGGGGGGGGCAGAATTCATTAGGAATGATAGAATCTGGTACATGTAACACGTGTACTTGGTAGGAAACCCTGACTTGACAACCTTAAATATTTACATAAGAGAGACTAAGTCTAAATTTTATTTGAAATTAATATTCAGAAAAATTTATGTTTTTCGTGGGAGAGATACATGTATGCATCATTACTTTACAAATAAAATTATCAAAATTTCACATAGGAAATATAGGCAGTCTCAATATTTACAGGGGAGACATTGCAAGTACATGTATGGTGCCAAGACCATCAGTCTGGCAAAATTTCATTCAAACATTTTAGGTCCCATACTTGCCAATTCTCCCCATAAATAGAGAGAATCCCAATCTTTTATGCAAAATTTTGACAATTTCTTGCAAAAAACGCATGTATCCTCCATGGAAAATTTAACTTTTCTTGTTTGTTCTTAGTAAAATTTAACCTCCTCCATAAAATTCAAAAACCTTCCCTATAGAAATTTGGCAAAGTTTGCAAGTCTGATGTCCAGTGAGGCTTGAACCAGTGTTGACAAGAAGTGGCCGACTAAACGGTTTAAAGTGCAAAGCTCTAACCAATCAGCCATGGAGGCCCCACAATGTACAGGATGTTACAAACATCATTATCAGATTCTTATCCTGGGACCTATACTCACTCAAAGCTGACAAAAAGATGGAAAGATAGATGGGAGAAGAGATAAAGACGATGTACAGATAACTGAAACACCTGGCTAGTGCACATGTACCTTAAAAAATTTGGATATTACAATGAATGTGATACCGGTACATGAACCATAAATTAACCCTTCAACCCCAAGTTTCTGAATGGTATGCTCTTTTCCATTGTCTTAGACCAATTTATTTGGTCTGTGGTGTTGGATGGGTTAATTACCTCAACACAAACACTGTTTGAAAAAAATATATATACCTGTTCAAGACTAATAGCTGTTGTTGCATTGTTGTTAAACAAACCACTTAATCTTTCATTCATATGTAAATGTCACTGATTACCAGTGAAGGACTTCCAAGTTTTAACCTATGGTGGCCAAATTCAGCCACTGAGTATTGAGAAATCTTTGAACTGCCAAATGCAGACTCAAACCAAGGACCTAATGGCCTGAAGGAAACCAAGCTACTACTAAGCCATAGGGGGCCGGGCAAACCTAGTGGTTAGCATGTTGGACTTCTGATCACTAGGTCCAGGGTTCAAGCTCAAGTCAAGCTACAGTTGGCTGTCCTTATCTTTCGGATGAGACAGCCAAAAGCCAAGGTCCTGTGTCACAGTAGGTGTCAGCATGTTAAAGAACATTCCCTGCTCTATGGTCATAAGTGTCGAGCATTGGCAAAATTTGTCGCCCTTCACCAAAACCAAGTGACATCTCCAAATAAGTGAAAGATTCTTGAGTGGGACGTTAAAAAACAACATGAACCTGATCTAAGACAAAAGTAGAAGAACAACTAGTCTACCAGTTGATAATTAGGGTTGAACAGGTTATGACAGGTTCCATCTGATTCATATTGACAAAATCCCCAATATACCTATCTACATGTACGTACCTGTAGGCCTACATGCAGTGAAGGGACTGAGAACGTATGTACTTATAGGATGGTGTAGACATAATCTTCAATATCAACATGTTGTAGAGGGAATAACAATTTATGTACTTCAGTTGAAGAATGTTTTTTTTACATGTAAATGTTACAATTTTGTGTAAGTGTCTTACATGTACATGTAGTAACTTTCATAATTGTTACTAATGAAATTTATTTCTTCTTCTGGCTAGTATGGCAGAAGTAATCAATTTCACTCCCCCTGCTCCTGCTCTAATAGAATGTATATATATATACTAATGTATGCATGCACATGTATGATAAAAATATGTGTCTTAACATGTGAGAAGCACATGTACATGTACACACTTTAGACAGTTTAGCAAATACACAGTCATTATGTTTGAGTCTTCAGGTTACAGGTACAAGGTAGTGTCTACTGATACTGCAGGTACGTCATCTCCTCTGCACCTCGGGGTACATATAACTCATTGTAGCCCACACAAATTAAGGACAAGACCTTGTCGTTATCAGATCCGTAATCTCTGCTTTATACGTGTTTGCCTTTCATCTTTTTAGCCTGGTCACTGGTATTTACGCATTGTCTGTCTCAGGTTGTGAGGTAAATGACACTAGGCTGTTAGCATCTACCCATGAATTATACTCATGACCCAGACACCCTAACCTATAACTAGTATTAGCTTGCTAGAGGACAAATCAGATGGCTACAGCTCCAAATATGACTGGACACAGGCCAGAATATCATAAAAGAGACAAATTGACCTTTAAAAGTCTGAGCAAGTATCTCAACTCCAGCTTATCTTAGCTTAGCTTATCAGCTGAATAGTATACTGATCGAACAAGAAACTGTAGTTAAGAAAATTCTGTATTCTGAAAATTATGTACATATATGTATTTTCAGGGGCCAACATTGCCTACTGGTACATGTAGGCATTGTGTCAGACTTGTTTGTTAAATTTACTGACCAGCTAGCTACTCAGTCTACACCAGGAGTGAGAATGCTTGATGTTTCATTTCTATATACATGTACCTGTATATATATGTATACATGTAACCTGTATGCAAGAGAGGGGATCCGATTCAGAGAAATAAACATTTACAAAGCATTGAAATTACTGAAAGTAAAGTTGTCTAGAAGTGTTAAGTTTGGTTGGTTGACTGTATCGTTGTTTAACGTTCCACTCAAAAATCTTTCACTTGTATGGAGACGACACCGTGTGCCGGTGAATGAAAACAAATTTGCCTATGCTGAGCGTCACTTATGGCCGTAAAGCAGGGAGGGTTCTTTAACATGGCCACACCTAATGTGACATATGGGACTTCGGTTTTTACTGTCTCATCCGAAAGACAGGGTCAGCCAACCACAGTCGCTTTGGATTTGAACCAAGGACCGCAAGATCAGAAGACAAAAATGCTAAACCACAAGACCATGTTGGCCCTGGAACTGGAAGTGCTATGGTATTGCATTGCATTTGTAACTTATGATAGTTTGATACTATATAGATGAAATGTCCTTTTCACTACCTGCTATCTATTGGCAAAGTGATTTTAGTAAGTCATTGTCACAATGTCCCCCTCCCCCTCCCATTCATATTTCAAATAAACAAATACTTACATGCATGTATACACTACAGGCTCTGTTGTCATGCAAGACCCCTTTACTACATCTTTTGTAATTACAGAAACATCCCTACACTGATTCAGGGTTCCCCTCACTGGGTCAGGGTTTAATTTTTTTGGCCAAATAATTAGCTAAACTGATTACGTTTGAACCAAATGAATATTTATGGGGCAAAACAATGATTAATCTGAAGAAGCCAGGGAAGAGATCAGATTTTACCTGTATTTTACCAATATATAATTGCCTCAAGACTGCTTTTCTACAGACTGTTAGATAATAATCAGTAAATCTGTGAAAACATTTTGCCAAGAAATTAGCCATTTGAAACAATATTTTTTAGCCAATTTCTTAATTTCTTAGCATTTTGTTATAATTTCACTGTACATTTGTGGTATGAACCCTGAAATTATAGGGATTTTATAAGTTGGAGGGGAGGGGGTGGCTTGCTTGACATGACTGTCTGCTGTGTGCAGGTACAATGTATGAAAGTTGTCCACTCTTGATCTAACAGTTACACATTAAGATTAATTGATTGTTAAAAGACTATATATACATGTATGTACATACATTAATATACAAATGCAGAAATTGTGAAAAAGGGGTCCATAGATTTATTTTTACAAAGTTACAGTGTACACATATTAATATACCAGTAGATACAATGTACCTTCGGAGTTCCGTCATTATGTTCAAAATATGCACTGTACAAAAATTGATGATTGCTTAGATTAACCGCCAGTTTCATTGACATCTGGGTTGGATTCCTACCAGGGCAATTTATATATGATCTCCCCTATATCAGTCATGCATGGATCTAGAGGGGGGTCGAGGGGGCCTGAACCCCCTGGAATTTGCAAAATATATACCAATCTGGGTATACATATATGCGTATATCTACAGATTCCCATTTTAACAGGTTTATGTTTTTCCTTTTTACAAGTTGGACCCCCCCTGGAAAATGTTGATCCCCCCTGGAAAAAAACCGGATCCACACATGATCAGTCCATTTTGTGCTGGAGATTGGAAGGGTTAGCAGCTAGTACTGAGTTACGATCAAATTAACAGTCTTTTACAAGCAAATAGAATGGTCATCTATTGGTAAAGTGAAAGTGAGTCATTGTCTACTACATGTATGCTTTATACACCTCCCCCTCCCCAATCTACGATCCACCCATACATGTATCTCTACATGTTATGTTACACCATACCTGTAAGTGAGAGATTCTTGAGTGGGACATTAAACATCAATACAGCAACAACAATCAAATCTTAGACACAAACCTGCTCCTTCATCCTACAGTAACATGTTTGTGAATTAGTATTATACATGTATGATTCATATCAAAATGTGTCATCCACAATCTATTTATAGTGTAAACTTTTTAAATTACTTTTTGTAAGGGGAAATGTAATCCCTTTGGGGATTCTACTGGGCCATTTTCTTATGCTGCTGTTTACCGTTGCCCGCGCCAGAAGTAAACGACAGCATAAGAGAACGACTCCAAACAGAATCCCAGAAGGATTAATGGGAAATGGTGGCACTCATATTCGCCCCACCCATCACCTATACAATGTAGGCCTTAATTAACGCCCCACCCCCCCCTCCCTTCACACGCTCGTAAACAAATTAACCTCGTACAAGCGTGACAAAGGTAAATACTAATTTAACCTAATATTTTAATACAAGCTGTATAATCAGAAGACAGTACGGACTATTTGACAGTCGAGTTTGTTGTTTCTAAATGCTTGATGAATATTTTAGTCAAGGGCATAATTAAACAAAAATTTTACCGACATCTTGTAAGTAATTGTGTACATCATAAATTCCTTATTTTAGAATAGGCTACCCGAATGAAACTTAAGATGATGTAGTACAACCATAGGCTAAGTACCACCCTGTGGTTTTGTGTGTACATCGTTTCTCAACTACAAATGAGTAATCTAAACAACACAACTTACTCTCGTGGCGTGATTTCTTCTCGCGGAGAACGTTTGGACTTCTCTTCATAGCTCTCCTGAAAATATCCATTTTCGTCTGAAAACTTTAAGATACATAAATCAAATTTCTGTTTATCCTTGTAACGTTCTTCCAAATACGGTGTTCAAGCGTGGGCGTCCAACTGTGTAAACGAATGTAGTCATTGACTAGGTACTAGACTATACTCCATACCGATAACTCCAGCTAAGCACTGGCATGTGTATTACCGTCGTAATCAGTTAAATGTTTACTACAATGAAGATGTATCATTGTGTGTTGAAGCATTTCAGTGACTAAGAATGAAAAGAATGTTCTCTCCACATACAGACGATTCTGAACCTGTTGATCGTTTCCCTGATAAAATTCTCCGTGTTATTACAAATTATGATAACGCTATGAAAACCACAAAACGCTAATTGAAAAAATATTTAGATTAAATTTTCAAATATGAAGTCGTGTTGCCTAACTTTCCACTGATTCTGTGTCGCCGACAGTTGACGTTGTTTTTTTTAAGGGGGGGGGGGGGGATTGACCGACTCTTATAAATTGATAAGTAAGGAAACTCAAAACAAGTTCGTATTGCATTAAAAATTGACTCATTCTTTGGTGGGCCCATAACTGAAAACATCTGTCAATACACGATCAAACTGGTCTTATTTATTGACATCAAGGACTTGTTTATACAATGTAAACAAGTCCTTGTTTACATGCAGAAATTTCGAAGTTGTCTGTCTTCGAGTTCATTAAAAACGTAATATAGCCTAGGCCTACATGAAGATCTAGCTAGATCTATTTATAAAAGTTATGGATGGAGGCCTATTATATCTAATACTTAAGATAGTAATAATAATAGTGAAAAAAAACCAAACAAAACAAATACAAACTTGACGAAAAAAGCACGGAAATGTAGGACCGCCACATTGAATATATGTGTCAGCCCACGCGAAAAGGGCCCTTATCATGATTTCTATCGAAATTTATTTTTTTGCTGAAAAATATACTTCAAGACTTAAATATTCAGGAAAGAACAATCTTAATGAAATCTGAGACTGATTTCTGATCAAAACACAGCTCTGAAAACTGCATGTCACTCTGCTAGTAGTGTAAAATGTTGACGTCAAAAAAGATTACTTTTACTGTGAATTAATTAAAAACCGCTCACGTGCACAACATGTAGGAATAAAATTGATTT
>JACSZP010005537.1:0-14086 GCA_016161895.1 Pinna nobilis | reverse complement strand
CCTACGTGTATTGCTAAAATGTGTGGCATATTACTGTGCAGTTGACAGTATGTACGCCGAATGTCGGAAGAAAATTACTCAGTAACATGATTTAAAATTGTCTAATTTTAAAATCACGCACTATCACAGTTAAGTGCGCTTGCACTTTCATACAACAGATCAGAGACGTATACCTGTATAACACATACGTCTCTGAATAGATTTAAAGTAATCGGTAGAAATAAGGGACATGACAGTGCTTAGCCAATTTAAAGTTGTGCAGCAAAAGCATTGTAAATCAAACCTCGTGAGCGCAATATGGTTCAAGCAACGAACATTTCAATGCATTCTTAGATAACCAGACAAGATGATTTAGTTACGAAGAAGAAATATAAGTGTGCCTTACATTTAACTCATATATTTGGTCCAGTCGACACCATTTCCTAAATCCGCACACGCAGACGCCTCCACCCCCTTGACTCCCACTAAAATTAAATACAACTTCAACTAGCTTCACTTACAAGTGCTTGGAGGAATTCTAAAACTAAGTGGGTTAAAATGGAAAACCATTGACGTGTTCCTCGAGTGCCGGAAAATTATATTTCCAAGATAAATCATCAGCTGGAAAGCTGTTCAAATGGCTTTCAATCCAGTTATTTCAGAATAGAGTGTAGACATATTTAAAATACTACCCGTGTTTTCTTACACATCCGAAATATTTGCTTTTACTCGAAATACTGGACATCGCATGTGAATATAACCACTATAACTATTTTAAAAGACCATGACGTCGCCGGTTCGAGTCTGAGTGGCGGCATAATTGGTTGAAAATAAAATCCAATGTCCCACGGATTAGCGTCCCATATATTAGCTGGAACGTTACCGATTCCTCACTGCAGACAATCAAATCCTTAGAACTGGGAAAAAGCAAAAGTTTGACTGAAGGTCAACGATACTGCAATAGCATTAAAATTGACTGGTAAAAAATAAAACAACAACCATGGTCAAACATCCCCTTTCTGTCATAAAAGCAGAGGCAAATGAGGATTGCTCTATCGTGAATTCGCGGCCATTGTCCATTACATCTGGTCAGTAAACGCCAACACTGTGTTTTCCAGAGCCAAATAACGAATAAAGTCGAGTTAGAAATAACGAGTACATGATAAAATACTAACCTCGTCATACCAAAAATTGCGCCCATTTTCGTTTCTGTTAATATATCGGTGATGAAGTATAAACCACCCATAACATGCATTTTTGTTTGACAGGAAACGTGAACTTCAGTATAACAAGCATAATTTTCAGCTCCACCAATCACTCCGGGTCAATTTTCACTTTACATGTGGTCGTTCTTTGTTAAACAGTTCGACTTGATTTACCATATATAAACATACAGTGTGTATTGGAACAATGAGAAAAAACAGTAACACAGTGATGAAAATAGACAGTGCTCTCTCTCTCTCTCTCTCTCTCTCTCTCTCTCTCTCTCTCTCTCTGTGTGTGTGTGTGTGTGTGTTACTATAAAGAAAATCAGGAGCGATTTTTCGATTTTTTTATGTTCAGGAACGCACATCCATGTATAATGTTATTTGATCTGTGCACCCACAAAAACGGGGACAATTGGCTGTCGTCTGCTGCACTAGATATACGTATTTTAGTACTGGTATCATATTGTGATGTCGGATTTTAGGCGTCATTGCATTTATTCTCATTTTTACGGCGAAAAAATATATCCTCCTTCGTGACAAATAGGCAATGTTGTAAATATTGTATTCACGCATGGTTTCACTTTGTCACTGAATATTTCTTGTTACACGAATTTTTCGATACGGTGGCTATTGAATTTCAGTCTGACTTAGCTACAATCGTATTCAAACAATTTTTGTAATCATCTTAGGGCCACCTTGGCATAGTTGTTAGCGTGTTCGCTTTCTGATCGCGAGGTCATGGATTCGAATCCCCGCCACGATACGGTTGGTCGTCCCTATCTTTCGGATGCGATAGTAAAACCCGAGGCTCCGTGTCACACAATAGGCGTCAGCACGTTAAAGAACCCTCCCTGCAATATGTCCATAAGTGTCGAGCATAGGCCAAATGTATAGTCCTTCATCCACACACCATGGTGAATCCTTATATGGGAAATATTCTTCAGTGGGACGTAAAACAACAATACAACCAAACGTACAAAGTATTCATCTGACAGTTGAAAGGATAACACGCACTTCCGATGTCTTCACCACTTGGTCTATGTATCCACACCTTCGCGTTAATTACAGGTGTGTACTCTGATTGCATTAGAATTCCGACATCCATTAATCCAATCTCGCAGTAAGCTATAAAATTTGTTCTTACATCTCACGGTTGTAAAATATCTACTTACATATACAAATGTAGGCCTTGGTAGAAATAAGGCAACTGATGTATGAACACAGAGGGTCTCCGCCCTTAGGCTTGTATTACTAATCACTGAATCAGGAGACATCAAACTTACCTGGGCAACTATCACTCAGATTTCATATACATATGTAGAATTTGGTCAATTTTACGCATCATTTGAAACGTACTATTTTGATATTGACTTTTGCTCGGTTTAAAGAGAATAAATATATCCGTTTTGTGTGAATGAACGAAGAGTCGACTGGTTGTGAATTAGTTGGTTGTATTGTTGTTTAACGTCCAATTCAAGAATCTTTCACTTATATGGAGATGTCACCAATGCCAATGAAGTGCGACAAATTCTGTCTATGATCGGCACTTGTGGCAGTTGTAAAGTGAGTGATGGGCGGACTTGAACCCATGACCTCAAGATCAGAAGGCGAATTTGTTAACCACTGATCCACGCACTCCCAATGAGAAGTCGGGAAGGTTTGTACATATAGCTGCAGCCTCTGATATAGCCCCTATCATGCCCCTACTGATAAGAATATTCCACTTGCCGTAGCTTCATCAATCCGAATTTTTATTACCAAGTTAAGTCTGACCTGAATAGCACAGAATAATTTTGCAATATGTATTTTTATCGAGCTTGAATTTTAAATTTGATGCTTATAAGTGTTATACTATGGCGTCGTCATGGTTTTCACTAGCAAAAGAAAAACATTCATGATTTTTTGAAAACATATGATACAACATTGGGACATGGATAGGCTATCGCAAATATACTGTATGTACATATATCTAAATCGGGTCATTGTCGTCATTTAATCAGTGTTGCAAGTGTTGCTATGGAGATCCAACTGCACTGACCGTGCCTACTTCTAAAATTTTGAGTCACTCTTAATTTTCATGATTATTGTGATTTTAGATATGGGGATATGAACTAGTCAACCTTTCAATGTAACTACGAATCGATTCTATACGAGTACTGACGGATACGAATATAACTACACAAATGCATGCACAAATATGCGTCATTGTCATTAAGTCAATATACATGTACAGAACTCGTAAGTCTATATTTGATATATAAGATACACATATGCTTGTTTTTCCGTTATTGTTTACGCACTATTTAAAACCTTTTACTAGTTTTATATGGTTACAAGTATTACAATTTATATTTACTTATATCATTAATGTTTAAAAGAGCATAGGCCAAATCTGTAGCCATTTCATGCTATAATTTTCGAATTTTCCCCGGATGGAGGTAAATAAAAGTTTAAAACATGACAGCCTTGACCGATATTCGTTGACATCTGTATTGTAGGTGAACAATTTAGTTTTTAATTTGTATTTAATCCTTACAATTAATTTCGAGCTACAAATGTTCGTACCCGTGAAATATCGGACTAGTGAACCTTTGGACCCCTTAACCTTCGAACTAGTGAACCTTTGAATCCCCGAACATTCGGACTAGTGAAACTTAAGAGCCCTGAACCTTCGGACTAGCGAAACTTCGTACCCGTGAACTTTCGGACTAGTGAACCTTTGGACTCCTGAACCTTCGGACTAGTGGGCTGAGAGAAGGCTTTATCCTACTACTCATTTGATTCGTTAGTGAACTGGTTTTTCTTCGCGCTAGCAAACCTAATTTCTCTCTGCAGCGTCCACCATTTAGCAGACTGACGAACGAGACCGGCCTTTACTTAATAAGCCACAAACATGCATGCAGACCAAGTCTGTCGCCAAACATTGTAGCCCACATTTGTTCATCTCCCAACTAGGCTCTTATTTGAAATTCTGTCGCGAGCTGCTTTACAGTGCTGTCGTTTGAACGTTGTTCCTGCAAGAGGCCTAGGACAACAGTCAAACGATAGGGAGCAAAATATGTATAAATCGACAAGATGAAAACAACCACATAAGTTGACGGTAACCAAAAATGACAACTTAAGAAAGCGACAAGGGGTAGCAGTAATACGACAACATAGATAAACGACCTGGGCAACATCAAAGCGACAGGAACAACAGTAAATCAACGGGACGTTGGAGAATAAAGACTACAGTAAAGCGACACAGACAAAAGTAAAGCGACACAGACAACAGTAAAGCGAAAAGTAAAGTATTAAAACAACGGGAAAATTAAAGAATAAGGACAAAAGTAAACCAACGAGACAACAGTAAAGTGATAGGGGCAATAATAAAGCGACAGAGGCAACGTGAATATTAAATGATAGAGACAACAGTAAAGCGACACGGAGAACAGTAAAGCGACATGAATAACAGTAAAACAGGATAATTCAGAAATAGACAATATTAGAAACAACAGAGGTCGGTACTTAAACAAAATCAGAAAACGACCAAATTTCTTTAGACACTAAAAGAAAAACTTCCGTGGAAAGGCAGTACCAGCCTACATATGACCTGTAACTGGACAATCTCTCTTTATGACACATTTGTCTTATTATTATTTGACGTTAACTGCCCACTATGATAATTTCGCTGGGCTGTAAATCCTAATTTCCATAATTTACCTTCAGTTACTGAAGCGTTAGGTCTTTAGTACCAATGATTCATAAATACTATGTATATATATATATATATCACTTGTTCCTATGTTCAGTCAACCGGCGTTGCATGAACATATGTAGATCTCCATATTTAACACACGAATCGGAACCCGTTACCAAAATATGTAAAACTAGGCTAAATTTAAAATGTCAAATAATTTTAATCCTCAAACACGAGGATCAAATACGTTTTGAGACCGACATTAGACTACAGTTACTATAACAAAGGCCCCATAAGGATAGGTAAACATATAAGCTACACATTGTATAGACCAGCATAGTTTAGAAATGACTTGACCCAACCGGAATGATACAATTAACAAGTAATCTAACGATGAAAAACTCACCCCAAAAACTGACAACTGTTAACGTGTGATTTATAAATACATGTAAATAAATGTTGTACACAAAGTTTGTCCTACCTTTCACGTTATCTGTAGATCACACATATTAGATGTCCGCGTGTTTTGTCTGTTTTATCGTAAATAAACAGATATAGATAGCTTGTAATCCGGAGTGTGACGACAAACTCGCTTAGCCTTGCCAGAGGGTATGCTTTAAACTTCCGCGTGTTAAGTGTGTATAAACAAGGGAGGTAATTCAAAGCTGACTATTACAACCTAATGATTGCACTATGGAACTGGGTAGAGTCTCATTCTCTTGAACTTTAGAATCGTTTTGCGCGACGATCGCATAATTCAAATCACGTTATATTTTGGATGATCTGTTGGATGGTTTACGGTTGTATCGTTGTTTAATGCCATACTCAAGAACCTTTCACGGCGATACGTCACCGTATGCCGGTGATTGGCTATAAATTTGGTCTATACTGGACACTTATTGCTATTTTAGCAGTGAGGATCTTAACCGTACCAATACCTACTGTGACATTGGGCCTCGGCTTTGACTGTCTAACCAGAAAAACAGGAAAAAAAGGATAATTTGTAGATCATTCATGCGACATTTTACCAATGACGTGACATTAATTTAGAAATTGTTGTTCAAGTTGAGCATTGTGAATTTGCAGGAACTTTAGCTCAGGGTGTTAGATATGTTATTTCCCCATTAAAGACCCTTTACTTATTGCAAATTACGTAGCTCCTCTCCAAAAATGGAAACCATGAGGTTTGTTGGACAAGGTCCCAAAAATTCCCGACCCATTTGAACAGAGTTTAAACATATGTTATTTCAGTCCGGATGCGGCTATAATGTGTATTCGACATCGTCGGATATGTGGCAAACCGATCAAGCTCGTAGAGCTTTAATATGATAAGAAAAAATATGTTTCATTTAACTGAGGTTCAATCAAAGTTGACAGAGTTAACGACCCTTAAAAACATCTGAAAATGACTATATTGGAATGATTGGATTTCTATTGACAACATATGATTTCTCACTGGCCATTATTTCTCTCTCGTAAAACTGACTCTATACAGAGACTTTTAAAGAAAAATAAAAACAGTCAGATTCTTGAAATTCACCTTCCTCTATATAAATGACGTTCGTTCACTGAATAACTTAGAATTTGCAGACCCCTATGTCGATCATTTCTATCCAAATTGCTTGAAATGATTACGGACACATCGGAAACTATCAAGTCCCTTACATACATTGACCTTTATCTAGTTATCGACAACGAGGAATGTTAAATACCATACTTTATGATAATAGAGATCATGTCAATTTTCCTATTGTTATCTTTTCATTTTTGCATTGCAGCATTTCAGTAGCACCTGCGTACCTGCGTATAGAGTAAAAATTCCTAAGTTGATAATATATCCAAGAGCAGGTGTACCCTTCCAGGATTTCAATTACAGATGATTGCTGCTGACAAGCAAGGTACTGAACTAGGGGTTCCTGATAGTCAGATTAAAATCATCACTGAAAAGTTTTACGATCGTCATTATCATGAACCTGGTTAATCGTTACGGTACATCAGTATCATAGATTAACATGAATATGACCCCTTTGTCTTGATTAAATTCCCTTCTTTTTTGTTCTCGTTTGCGACTATTACCGTATACGATTTAATCCAGACTTGGTTACATGAATGATATACGAGATTTGTACGTAGCCAGTGGGACATTTGGTTGCTTAGTCTTCCGGAGCACCTGAACTCAATGCCGATTTTCAGTGAGATTCGTCTTACTTGATATTTAGTTTTATGTGTTGAGGTGTTGATCATTGTCATAATGTCTCAATTTGTTTGGCTATCAGTGGTTAGAGCGATGATTTTTTTTCATCCCCCCTCCTTCGGTATCTTCCACTTTTTTTAAAGATTACTTAGAGTATCAAGGTAAACATGTACAGCCTAACCTGTTTTTATACACTGTCCTAGGGAAGGAACAAGAATGGCCATAATGACAGGTGGTCTCTTAATTCAGGTGATTTATATTGCGGAAAAACTATTTTGGAAATCATGCATTTAGGTCACATTCAGAAGTCGCTATGACAGGTTAGACTGTACTCATATAACCTAATATTTCAGTCCCGGGACGTTATTTACAACTTTATATAGATCACTTATATAATTGCATGCAGTAAACAGTTAGGTGTACGTGTTGAATCCATGTACACCCTTCTTTTAGGAAATTTATATCTAGATCTACTCAATATTAGCTGGAATTTGGAGTGCAACCTATATAACCGTCACAATGCATATCCACTATGAACTCGCTTGCTTAAATTTCAAGAGAGCAAGATGTGTTTGTGAAACATTCATGTCCATTCCCCCAGATAGCAGCTACAACAAAATTAGGTCAAAGTAACGAGGTCAAGGTCACAAAGTAAATAATCATGGTACCAACTAAAAGACCTTGTCACAAGAATACCCATTTGAAATATAAAAGCCCTATTACCCACCATTCCGAAATTATGGCCAATGTTAAATGTTTTCAAAGGTAGGTCAAAACAAAGGTCAAGGTCAAGAGGTAAAAAATTATGATATCAACAGAAAGGTCTTGTTACAAGGAATATATATGTGAAATAAGAATACTCTATCGCTTACCATTTAGGAATCATGACCAATGTTAACGTTTTTTGCAGACAGATACACACAGACAGACAAACAGAGTAAAAACTATTTGTTTCTGGGGGCTTAAACATTTGAGCAATGCAAGTGGATATTCAAAACCGTCTATCCACGAGGATTATAAAGACCAGTGACCCACAAGGTATAATAGTGTAAATGTGTAAGCAACATAAAGATGAGTATTTTGTCTGTGTGAATATATTTTCAAATATAAGTTATGTACAGCTAACGCATTGGTCGAAACCTTATTCTATGGTCAGTGCATTTAACCGTAGCGTCAATAAACACTTTATACTTACATGGCCTTTTAAAGACGACAAGAAAATCATTTCAATTACATAAAGAACATATCCCTTGTGGCATTTTACACGATGCCGATAGCCAGTTACATAGCTATTTTGCTATTATTTGTACGAATTTACATGATAACACATTCACTTTACCGGCATTGTACACACATATCTAGAGTGTTTTCAAAACTAATTTCATTACCATCAGGTGACATTTTGCCGCTGTTGCAACTCATTATTTCTTATTGTCAAGTTATAATTATTGAATGGGAATTGGTTTATCAGTATGAATAATTTATTATTCAAATACCTCCAGAGTATAATTCTAACTATTCATTGTTAACATGTGGAGAAAATGTCATAGCGTCAACGGGTTATAAATGAAAGATTAAATATTAATGACTTTTGACAATGCTACGATTGCTGCATTATTGTGACCCGTTTTGGTGTGGAAATTTAGTCCATTACATTATATACCCATCGATAAATGTGGCTCTTCTAATTATATTGGAGGCTAATGTTCAACATTTCACTAAGTGAAACTTGTTAATTGGGAAAAGGCTCTTACAACCTAAATACGGAAATTTGAAATCGTCACGGTAGTTGTACACATTGGGTGTAAACTTTCTGTCTTTGTCTAAAGTGCGTAAAATGTCCCACTAAGAAGTGCAGTGCGTATGATTTTCTAGTTCGTTGGGAATTTGATCTTTTACATTATATACCCGCCGATAGATGCGACTCTTCTAACTATATTGGAAGTTAGTGTTTATTTGTATCTATATGAATATTACCCATACTATTCGGAGATTCGGGTGTACATATTTTCACTTTTAACTTGGATTTCATTTCTCTTATTCACAGCAGCAATGGAAGCTGCTGAGGGAACCAGCACGACTAAACGTTCGCCAAAAAAGGATCAAAATGGCGAGGCCCCTCAACCGAGCTCATCGACGCTCAACAAAAACATTCGTTTTATGAACCATTTGAGCGAATTCGAAGAGTTATGCAGCAAACGGCGTTTCCGATTTACCCTGTCAACCTTGTATCTTCTAACTGTTTCTACTTCCGCTGTGGCACTTTTTGTATTCTATTTTGTCTATTGGAGACCGGATATGACGGAGTTTTATTCAAAATTGTACAGTAAAATGTGACTTTGGATCCTAGACAAACATAAATGGAATTTCACAGCTCAATAAATGTGCTTCCGGGAACAAAAGTGTATATGAAATATTAAACCGCTGATATTTTGAAAAGACTGGCACTTACTTGACTATATTTAATGGTACGACAGAGAATATGCAGCACTGGATGTTTTACACTGATTATAATATTTCAGATTTTGCACCTTACAGGTGCGTTTCATATTGGAAATTTGTTCTCTATTTATCACCATTTCTAGTCCTTGTACTAAAGGTGTGTGGGGACAGTAATGTAAAGACTGAGGGGAAATTGTAATTTTAAAGTTTAAACTTTATTAATTTAACAAAGATTAACAAACATGTTCTAACACCTTATATTAATGCTCTGCGTCGGCTCCGGTGTTAGCGTTCGGGGGTCCTTGCTGCGCGATGAAACCGGAATACCCGGAGTAAGCCAACGTGTCCGAGTTGGCAACCACCATACCATCTCACATGCTTTCTTGTCAAATTCAAGGTTCAAACCCGGCTTCCAATGGTGAGAAGTGATCGAGTGCGCTAGTCGGACATACTCTTAGACCCGTATACATTATTCCACATATATGTCAGAGAAATATGATATGATATAAGATTTGGTTCCATAATTGTATTCCATGAAGGACTGTCACTCTCTTTTGGCCAATCACATCCGACGCGGACCGGGAATGCTTACTTCAAAGCACCTAAACCTGCCAACCCCACCCTACTCTGGAATTTCAGAAGTCAAGTGTTTGGCATGTATACTCAGATTTTATTTATACATGTGTATATCACTTCATAGACTAATGATGAATCAGTGTCTATCATTTTAAATTAGTATTGTTTGCTGGTATGAAATGACATATAGTATTAGATATAAAATCACATCATATGCAAACTACAGTATTACAATGTGATCATGAAATGTTGAAAGGACTTCCTTTCCCAAAAATGTTACATCTACATGTATCATCATTGTATAATTTGATACATCATTGTATTTTAAAATTTCTTTCATTTTTAATTATGGAGTTTTGCAGATCCGTCAGTGATGTAAGAATAGTGAGCCTTTATAGATTGTTTTCCGATAACAGTATTTAACTATAGTTATTTCCCATCGGCGGCCATATTGAATAGCAGTAAGTACATTTTTCTGAATAAATCATCCAAATTAAGTGAAGTATTCTTTGGTGTCAATAGTTTTTAAAAAAAACTTTTATTTGGGGTAAAATGTTTATTTCAGGTCTTCGTTTGACTAAACAACTAATTTTGATAAAAATTATGACGTCTTTTACTACAACAATGTAATCGAATTGGTTTCGTAAAGAAGAAAACTTTTCATTTTGCCTTACAATATGGCCGCTAAAGGAAAATAACTCTTGAAAAATAATGTATTTGGAAAACAATCAATTGCAGACTGTATACGTCATAGCAAAAATGAGGAATTTATCAATAAAATTGCGATTGTCATCCTATTGTCTTGTAATAATTGTAGTTCAAACTAGAAAATAAAATGAATTCTTATGGGGAAAATGGCTTGTTCTATCCTTTATACTCTGTCGCTATTCATTTGGCATTTACTCATTTTTAGACGAGGTCATATTGAAAAAAATATAAATATGTTAAACTCTTTGTCGGTAGATTAATTAAATTAACTTTTTAGTGCAAATTAAGATGCAAAAGAATAATGAATTTTCGTAGTTTATCAATAATTGATGATAGTCATACAATTGTATATTTGACTTGTTCTATATAAAGCTGTTAATAGTATACATATCTTAAAATGTATACTTGTTTGTGTCAAAAGATGGGTTTCCATAGGCATTATTTTCCAAGAGTGATTCGCATTTTGACCGCCAGATTGTGTGTCTACACGAAAACTTTTCGAAATACTTTTTATCAAAATTAGTTGTTTAGATATACGAAGACCTGAAATAAGTATTAAACCCCCAAAACAAGTTTTATTAAATCTATTTAAACATAAGAATACTTCATTTAATTTGGTTTGTTTATGTTGGAAAATATACAAGCTGCCACACAACAAAACCGTCGAAGGGGTATAACTCTTGGGAAATAATGCTTAAGGAAAATCATGTATCGGTATCAAAATAAATCTTTATGTAAGAATATCATGATTATGTATGTCTACAAGCTGTAAAGGTTTTGGCTAATAAACAATACAACAGTGAATGTTTTAGCATTTGACAGTATATACTGTAAATCCAGTTTTATTCGAGAGAACTTTATTTTCGCGTAATTACGCGAGAGCTCTTATTCGCGAAAATAAAATTCTCGCTTAATATACCAACTTGAAATTAACATGCACCATACAACATAAACTATCATACTCAACATACAAAGGCGCGAAAATATAGTGTCGCGAATAATTGGAGAGCTACCGATTCGCCAAAATAAAGTTCCGCGAAATTTTCTGGATTTACAGTATACTGATCCTTGACACATGGTTAAAGTTGTAGATGGTGTGATGACAATGCCAGGCCGTTGACGTTAATATTGAATATACAATAATTATGCCATTCCAAGTTGCAACAGATTGCCGGACCAATCCATCTGAATACAAAAATGTGGGTTACTTAAACATAGGCCTGGGGACATTGAGTGTTTCTGCTTCGATTTTATCAAGGGAAACACAACATAAAATGACGTTTTGTTAATTTCATTATGTAAATCATAACTGATAGGCAAATAAAGGATTCATAAGCTAATCCATCTTCCGTTACTAGTGAAATTGGTTGATAGGATATTTAATAGAAAAGCCAAACCATAGATGTTTTATGTTTACTGCGCATGCCTTCAATACAAAAGCTAGCTCTCTATCAGGAGAACAAACACAAAGGGGCAGATAAAAAACAAGAGAGTTTTATGGTCGGTATAACGGTCTAATTTGCCAATACAAACTGTCAGTAGGTAGAGTGCTGTCTGACGTGCTTAATACCAATTGTTGGGCTGTTCTCCAAACACCGATTTGACTACGGATTTTACTCAACTTATTTGATCAAGATACATAGCTCACAACGAGTATGACCGGTCGTGGGGTACGCTTACTCATCCTAGGCACGGTATCCCACCGCTGGTGTTTTCAGGGATCGTGTTTGTCCGACTTTTTATTTCATTGGTTCTATTCTATTTATGTGTCCGAGTTAACTTTCTCACTGAGTGTGCAGAAAAGAGAATACAGTTCAATCTACATGCACATGTTGTATGCATTCCTTGCTTAAGAAAATATACTGAACAGTTGTGACAAGACATTTCTTTTAACCCTTTCCACCCAAAGTATCAGAATGGTATGCTCCTCTCTACTATTTTAGATCAGTCCATTATGGTCTGTGGTGTTGAAAGGGTTAATACTCAAATTGTTAAGCATGTGACCCTGATCTTAATTGGTGCCAGAACGGCTTTTGAGAAACTTTAACCTTAATTATAAATTTTGAATAGTAATTATAAGTGATAGCACTTTCATATTCTATATGAATATTTCTTAAACAAAACCATTGTTTCTAAACTCGCCAGGTAAAGCTAAAATACAAAATAAAATAGAATGGCCTTATTGCAACCAGATAATTGACGAATATCATCTTCTAAATCAACCAAATAAAATCAACCGGAACTTGACGACAGTTCTAAGTGAACGCCAGCGGTGGACTTAATTCAACACATTCAGGACGGAAATGAAGTAACGAAAAATAGAGAATTTAGCAGGTTACTGTACACTTATGCAAAATGGATAAAAACCTTATTGCGTAAAATTTGTCTTTCATTAAATTTCATTGGACGAATTTGTATTATTCGAGGTAGGTCAAATGGAAGTGTCATAGCAGGCTCAATGATGTGATACGAGCCAGTCTTTATTATATTTTTTTCTTTATCTTCATCTTTTTACTTTAAAATTACGACTTTGCATCGTCAATTGACATATCCTCAAGGTTGGAAAAAACCAACTGTGTTTTGAAATCACACACAATATATAGAGTCTTAAAACGCAACATTATCAAAATTGACATTTTACCAACAACGATGACATGAGACATCCTTTATGGGTGGTTGAAAGGAAATTCCCTTAATTCTCGTTATATTGAATGAATATATTTTACATACACCATCTTAGATTTCAGATTGAGACATTCTAATGCATTTCGTATACACTATTTAAAAAATTGTTGTGACGTCACCAATTGTCTTTACTTGATGTATAGTGCAACTATCCAACGGTTTACCGTTGGATAGTCAACTATCCAACAGTAAAATGTTAAATCCCACACTATTTTCCTCAATGAAAATAATCCAAACACATTGAAAGGTAACACTATTTATTGTGGAAATCAGCACACGAGTTGTTAGCATAAAATCCTGGTAATCAAGCTTTCCCACAAAAAGTTCACAATTTTGGACGTAACATTAATTCCTATGCACATCAGCATGCCATGCCACTGTCTGTAATTTTAAAACAGATCACAGGTAGGCCTGCAGAGCCTCACGTTTTCCATTGGTGGCCTGAAACATATATCATTACAAAATTCTAATTACGGTACTTGGAAATTTTCAACAATAGTACTAGTATTTTCTAGTAAATAAAGATCTGATAAACTTTACCTACATCCGAAAACAAAATTTTTCTTCTTTTTTTAAATTACAATCAGATATTGAGTATATCAATTAACAGTACTG
>JACSZP010005535.1:0-11725 GCA_016161895.1 Pinna nobilis | reverse complement strand
CCATATATGTACCAGTAGAGCTACAAGATCCGTGGATCTCTGGTTGATTTTTATCGTTTATTTAGTTTTCAAGGATTCCCGGCGAACGTTTGTGTTGTAGTATCTATGACACCATGTTCTTATATTTTTCTTAATACATGTTAATGTATATCAACTTTATTCAAATAAATAAATGACAAATAAAAGTAACAATTTAACCTTTGCTTACCTGCTTATTTGTCGTTTTCCATGTGTTGAATAACATTCACTTCTCAATGACCAAATAAGGTACACGAGTAAAAATAAATTTTTGGTCATTCAATGGTCTCCAGTTACATTTTATAGTGATTGAAATATTCCTGATTGGAACGTGAAAGAAACTAACTTACCTATAAACTAATGACAATGTACTTTATTTATCATGTATTCATTTAAAAAAGCACACACTCATATAAAAACCAAGTGATTAATTTAATAAAATGACATCGACTTTTTACAGAACTGGTAGGGTTTTCGTGGAACATTTACGACGGGTATGGTATATCAACAAGGGAAGCTGACTCCTTCCTGATACCTGGTCCCATCCCGACTGGGATTGCAATTATTTAAACAAAATTCAGACCCTCAATATTCCCAAGTTGTCATATACATTAGCTCTTTTATTCTCGAATATTCTTTGTTACTTCTTCAATCTAAAAATCTGTATTGCTTTTAAAAGAAATTTATATTTTTGTTAAACAGAATTGGACGCAGAATGATAGTGTGCATAATGCTAACATTGCAGTGTGTCGTGAACTTTGCCATGCCATTCTCACCGAGTATAGAAGCTTTTGGAGTTATCAGATTTTTAGATGGGACATCAGCGTTTGCATTTTATCATGCTGCATTTATTCTCGGTAATGTATATCATATTGAAGCAAATATTCTACTTTACATTAAAGACACCCCTTTTAAATATTGGTAAATCTCCAATACTCCTAATTTTCCTTATCTTCATTGTTGCTTACCACATTTTAGGAAGCAACTGGTGAAAGAAAAATATTTCTAGTTGTGAAGATGATATTCTGGTCGAACGATTTCCATACCTCCGAGCACCCTTACGTCGAGAGATCACCCTACATTTTTTCTCATGTAATAAGTTTTGCCATAAGGTAGCAGGTAATGAAACTCTCTTTGAAATAACACAGAAAGTTAAATTGACCATCCATCAATACAAATAAAAATGCTGATATATTTGCAATGTCGCCAAGACACTTTTCTACAATTAACCCATCTGATATATAGTCAAAATCATAATCAAGTCAGTATAAGTGTTTTAGACATTCCGTATATGCCTTAACAGTATTAATTGTTGCACAGTTCCGGGTTAGAATATACATCAGAACTGTAATATGTTTATCCAATGTCAAATACAGAATACGTTGTCCACGTTAATTACTATTGTATGTTTAACTGTACGCGACAACACCTTGATGTGATAAATACTGCATAGCGAGGTAAATATTTTAAGTTTCCTAATTTGGAATTGAACAGTTTGAAAATGTAAGGAACATCATCACGTTCGAATATTCTAGTTTTATATAATGAAGGGATTAGTATTTATTTGAAACGACGTACAATTCATAAGAAAAAAACTTTGTATTAATCGTATTTCATTAGGTATGGAGCTGGTTGGAGTGAAGGAGAGATTAATTGCAGGGGCAGCTATTCTCATTGCTTTTACCACTGGAGAGTTTATTCTAGTTGCCTTGGCTTATTTCATAAGGGACTGGAGGTGGCTCCAGTTATCGTTAGCCTCACCAATGGTTATATCATTCATCTACTGGTGGTATGTAACGACTTTCATAACAAGAATTTAATGTTTATATCTGTAATTCATCTTTTACTTTGAATTGTCGAACTGTTTTTAATTGGGATAGAGAACATTCAAACGCATGAAGGCGTCATCAAAATTGTTGTAGCGGAAGTGACTTCATAATACTTTCCCATCGTTATACTTTCTCATTAACGTAGCAATGTTCAATTATCAGTTGCATACAATATTCATGTCTTTCTACATCTATATGGATGACCGGTATTAAAACCGAGGCATCCTACTGACACACAAGTTTATGTCTCAGGAATTCCTACCGTCTTGTCTAAAGTGTGATCCTTATTACGAAAATAACAGTAAAAGCTGTTGTTTGATTGTAAATGCTGTGTGACATGTTCTTCCCACGCTGCTTTTGACTACAAATTACTGAGATTCATATTGTCAAGAAAAATAGCTTAAGTCGAGTGCGATCGATCAACAGGAGTGCTTACTCCCCGAGGCACCTGGGGCCCTTTTCACAAAAAAGTCTTACGATCAAAATCACTCGTAATAGTTAGTTAGCAATTTTTCAATTGATCATATTTTATACATTCTACGATAAAATAGATCAATTGTAATGAAATCTGATTTGATTAAAGGATATAAATCAGATTGTGACTATATTTATTTAATCAAATTTAGAATTTGTCAGATAAACAATAATAAAATTTCATACACTTACGACTACGAGTGATTTTTATCGTAAGATTCTTTGTGAAAAGGGCGGCAGGTCCCAACTTTGGCATCTCCAGAGTCTGTGTTTGTCCAACATCTTATTTTGTATTTTTTTACAGGATTTAGGAAGTTGATCGCTCTTCGTTACCTTTATCGTTACACACGTTTCTCACAAACAGGAATGCAATAATTTAAATTATTTGGTTTTGGCATTTAGCAAAAGTTGACGAGCTACATGCCTATAAGGTAGTTCTTGGTTAGCTAAATTGTTCCCTCATAATTTTATTTTGTTCGATTTTTTCTTTTTTGAAATGATATTTGATCACATGGTCTTTTGAAATAGGCCCAGAATTCTTCCGGAATCACCAAGGTGGCTTATTTCAAGGGGAAGGACAGACGAGGCACATAAAATACTCTGCCGGGCGGCTGAAGTAAACAAAGTCAAACTTCCTAATTATTCACAACTAAAACCAGAAGAAGATGTCGGGATACGCAAAATTATCCAGGGACTGATCCATTCCCGGAAGCTTATTTTAAGATGGATGGTTGTGGTCTTCAACTGGTACTTCTTTGATTTTAATTATTACCTAACACATTATTTAAAAAAAAAAAACAAAACATACGAGAATCAGAATTCGTACTGGAGCTTTTCTTATTTGAGCAGAGCTGGAAAATAGGGATATATCCCTGTTCATTTCACTCTGCTGTTTAGCTTCAAATTATCGAGCGTGTGATTACCCTTCATTATTCCTTTCCGATTTCTGACGAAATCTTCCAAATATTTCCGACGAAATTAGGTATGATAAAATATTTCGACAAGAAAAGGGAGAGGGAACAATACAACATAAAAATGTAAAGATGTTAATTTCTCACAAATTGGCAAATAACTATCAGTGTATTTACGTTAAAAAAATATGTGCTTATTTAATTATCAGCGTAGTACAAGCTACATTATTAAACCTTATTGATAATGTTCAGTTAGGGATTGGCTCAGAGTCATCACGTGGTAGGGAGAAAAACGTCATGCCTCCCTCAAGCGAAAACCAATGAAGTTTTTTTCAATCAATTTACGATAATTCTTGATTGATATGTTATCTAAGGAATACTTTGCGGATCGACAGCTACCTTCTATCTTATCTTATTGTTATAAATATGGAGAAAACTACAGTCGTTCTAAATATATCTTTAAAAGCATAAATTGAAGTATATAGTGACATCTTTAAAGTGATATTTCACAAAAGGAATTATTTTGTATGTTTGATACAAAAATGACATAAGGAAAATCATTTGATATGCCTATTGATGTTTCAGGTTTGTCATATCAGTTATTTACTACGGATTGTTAATTAACATTGGACAACTGGGTGGGAACCTTTTTATCAATTTCGCCATATTAGTTGTCATGGAGATAATAGGGTATTTACTCTGCTTCTTTCTGGACATGATTGGCAGAAAAACGATGCATGTGACAATTATGTATGGGACGAGTATTGCGTGTCTGTCATCTATATTTCCACTTCTGTACGGCTCAGCTTGTGAGTATAAACAAAATATGAATACATTGACATATCAGTTTTATCAGAAAATAAACGTTACTCGGGATTCCTAAATTTAACGTGCATTTTTTAGTAGCGAGTTAAATATTGAAAAATCTAATTTGAAATCATTTAGTGTATATAAACCAAGTGGATATGCATATTATATTCTGTTAGATAGCAGTAGTTTGAGAGTAAGCCTATATTCACATGAAATGAAGTGATGGCTGACGGTATTTATAAACTTAAATGTCGAGTAAGATCGCCGTTAGCATGTGATGCCCAAAACGAAAACTAGATTTTAAAACTCCAAATTTCTATCGAACAAATGGCGAGACGCCAGATTTCAGGACAGAATACTCTACGTTTATTTCTTTTCGTCCCAAAGTGAAAATATTTTATTGAGTTGTCTTCCTCTGTATTACTTATTAATTGGCACTTTTGCATGTTACGTTTGGGGCGGCCATGGCCGAGCGGTTAGCGTGTTCGACTTCAAATAGAAGAGTCCGGGGTTCGATTCTGCGGAACGGCAAGCTGCGACTGGCCATCCCTGTCTTTCTGATGAGACAGTAAAAACTGATGCTCCGTGTCACATAGGTGTTAATCACGTTATAGAACCCTCCCTGCTTTACGACCATATGTGTTGAATGTTCTTCCCGCATTGGCACGCACTGCATGCGTGAACTAGTGTGAGGAGTGGAAAAAAGTAATAGATGCATCCGCAGATCTGCGGAACAATGCAGAAAGTTTGACGTGAACAATACACAGATAATACTTAACCTAGGCGTAAAAATGTACCATTTACCTACTTTAAAATCATCGAAATGACACGTATTGCAATGGCAAACTGCGTGACAAAATACGTAAATAAAATTCGTGCAAATATTAGGTTGACTTAACAGCAACTGCACTATCACATAACATTATAATTTTAACATTGAACTTATCCTACCAGATAGAAAATGTAAAAGATAGGTTTATTTGCATTAAATGTACTACCTTGTGTATCCGTACAGGTGATAAACGTGGTTAATATTAATGTTTTGTTGACACGAGAACACGTATTGTAACCAAGTTTATAAACCGTGAATTGTTTTGAAGGCGTATACGTTCACGTTACTCAAAGCTGCCGAAAATAATTCATGAATATGAAAAATAAATTTTATTTAATTTTACTGCATATCATTGTATAGAGATAGTAGAGCCGCTTTTATCTGGGTGCACCGTAACATTTGCTGTGAATTTAATTTGAGATGGTATTAGCACTTATTGAAATGGGTTTCATCTGAACAATTGTGAATTCAATTTGAGATGGTATTAGCACTTGTTAAAGTTGGTTCATTCATATGGACAATTTACATTGGAGCAAAGTATCCGGATAAGTGTTGTTTCGAAGTTATAATGTTTACAAACTAATTCTTTTTAATTTATTTTCAGCACTAAATTGGCTAGTTATCCTGTTTTCGATGATCGGTAAGCTAGGAGTGTCAGCAGCATTTGGTGAGATATTCATTTATACGGGAGAACTTTTTCCAACAGTAGTTAGAAGTTGTATAATTGGAATGTCAAGCACTGCAGCCAGAGTTGGGTCTGCACTGTCACCATACTTTTATAAAATGGTAAGTAATACTCGACTCATCACTTACTGTCTGAAGTATTGGGAGAGAGAACATAACATAAAAATGATGATATTATCAGAATCACCGACTGTTAGCAATATTTTCTATCATTGCAAGCTGGGCTTAGATAAGATTTTCTAATATTTCTGCATTGAGAAGGCTGACTGATGAACAATGATGCGCAATTGTCCAAGTATTTCAAGAGTATCTCTTATCAATTACTCCATAATAAAGTCGAAGTCGGAGAATATATTTTATAACTTGGTGCTTATTCTAGTATAAAACTTCACTAAGGAGTTAATTACCGCTGAATTTTCTCCATAAAGATTTCCCTAATAGAAATACTTTTCTCGAGTGCATTTAAAATGATGTACATGCAGTATCCCGACTATCCACAAAATCTTGGTCATATTCCAGTTTATTTATTGCTTCATACCTTATATGAGCTAGTGGCAATAGTATATAGAAGTTTCCTCAGTCATTTTTTATTCAATTTACGTTGCTTGAGGGCGTGATTACATTTATGTAAATTGTAAGACCTACTTAACTACATGCATCTATACTGCAAATCCTATTTCATTCGCGAGGATTTTTTTCGCGTGTTTACGCGGGTTACTTACTCGCGAAAATATGACACTCGCTTGAGACATAAACCTGACATTAGTCGGCACAATACAACATAAAGAATTGTTTCAAAACGTTTCAAAAATTTTTTAAGTATCGCAAATATCTTATGGGATTGATAATTTTATCAAACGATGATTCTTCCCGTTTGCAGCGATCATTTGGATCATCATCTGTGGTATACAGAGCAAAGTCGGCCCTGACTTTTTCCTCTTATACATGTATATATACCCAATGAAATAGGAAGTAATTACTCCATGCGGGAGTCTCAAATGACGTCATAACTCAAGTCAATCAATTATGTTTATTTTGCGGAAACATGTATTTTTTAAAGTGTATATTGTTCATGCTTTTACAATAATTTAGGATGATATATTTTAATTTCAGAAATATTTATTTTCGTTGGAAATGACCTTAAACTTAGAACACTGATACTACATATAATTTATTATCGTTTTATTATCGTTTCATCGACAGGCCGATGGAAAAACTGGAAAAGTACTTCCTCTTATCATCTACGTGGTCCTGACGCTTACTGCGGCTACAATTTCTATAACCCTCCCGGAAACACGACACAGAAAACTACTTGAAAAAGTTAAAGATGTAGACTTAGAAAAAACTGAAATGAAGTAAGAAATGTCAGATTAAATAAGAATGTGTTAATACCTAACATTAATGTGAGTTCGTTGGTCTCAATCCGTGCTGAGGAGGCAATCAGCTCAATGTCCTGTACTTTGGAAAAGATAATTAAAAAATAAGGTCCAGTGCCATCGTAGGTACCAGAATGTTAAAAAAAAAAACGTCATTGTTCGATTGTCAAGGGTATCGGACACAGACCGGATATGATATAGTCTTTATATAAAGTAAGTTCCAACAGTCTCGAATAAAAAAACATTTTGTAATTTTTTCTGGTCGGTAAAACAGTCTGGTTTGCCAATAAAACCTTTTATTTGGTCAAATGCTGTGTTACTTTCATTCCGATCCTCACATACTGATTTTGACTACGTATTTTCCGTAAACCTGATCAAGATATAGGGCTTATTGCGGTCGTGATCGGTCGACAAGGGTTGCTTACTACTTCTGGACACTTGCCCTCACCTCTGGTATACCCAAGGTCCGTGTTTGTCCGCCTCCTTATTTCGTTTCCCTGAAAGGAATTTAGAGATTGATCATTGTTCAATACCTTATTCTATATTTTACCTCAGTCTTAATTATTTCTTTTATATTTTTCTCCAAATGTTTATTAATATGTACTATGGCTTTTGTAGCAATTTAATCTAGACTTTCTTTCAAGTGTTCTGTTTGTTTCAGTGGTGACAAATCCTTGGCCAGGTCGGAGATGCTGGACGAAGATACGGAGATGAGTCCTCTATGAGATCTAAACATTCTAATATTAGTATTACAGCATCAATATCGTGTGCATTTTTATGCATGAACCTGTGCATAATAAAGTTATAATGTTTTCACTTATTTATTACCCTGCTACAAAAGTGTAGGGAAAAAAGGCATAAGTAAACAATTTGGTGTTAATTTTCTCTACCCCTGCTCTTTTTAAGCAGAACTTATAGTCGTCTGTAACAACTCTTTAAGCAAACTTAACTTTACAAAACCCTCCGACGTGTTCTAATCAGCAATATAAGAGTACATTATCACTTACTTTTTTTGCACAAATGGGTTAAGTGTGCCGTTATTTTAAGCACAATATTATTGTACATGTATATACTATTCTTGTTTCATATGGTTATGGTAATTATTGTGATTAATGTATGAATTTCTTACTCAGATATTTAAATAAAGTTTTGAATATTCTAAATCAAATTTCAGATTGTGCGATAGCTCTTTGTCATGTTTCACCTTTTTTACTTGCGTTGTGATTAATTTCACTAGATAGGGCCAGCGCTTGCTGTCAAATGACTGTCGCCCTTAGTAGAGGATGCCATAATTACATATGTAATATTGTGATTTACATCAACAAATTACAATCTAATGGTCTGTGTCGATCGCCAAAGCTCTTCCGGCTCTTTGTTCGGTCGAATAGCTTTGAAACAAGGATTATTAAGAAAACACATGACCATATCGAAGTAGAAACTGAGTTTAAACAGACGATAGAAAAAATGGATTATGAGGAAATTACCAAAAAACTTGGAAGTTTTGGAAGATACCAGAAAAGGCTATTGACTATAGTTTTTCTGCCAGTCATTTATAATATAGGAGCACCTGCAACTGTTTTCCTTATGGGAGACCAGCTGCACAGGTAATGCTTTCTTGAATAATCTATTTCAACATAATATTCAGAATTTTCATAGGATAATGTTATATTATTTTGAGAGTCAAAAGCGGACACCATATACATATAGCATAAGCATATACGTATTTACAAATCAAGATATTTTCGCATATAGTGTTTCATTAAAATCTATAATTGTAATAGGAAAATTGTGATTGTGAAGAAAAATTGATATCTTTAATGGATGAATACTTAAGTTCAATATCCGACTAAACAATGAATTAACGACCGTAGCGGCTCGGTGTTGGAGTACTTGAGACCGATATGTCGCGGGCTCAAGTCTTTGTGTAGACGGCCCCCTTTACCCGTTCTTTGGATAACACAGTAAATGACGAGGTCCGATGTCATATTATGTATCGGCTCATAAAACAGCCCAACTGCTCTTAAATTTTAAATTCATTAACCAATATTGCACAATGCATGCGGTCTTTATATAAGTACTATATGTATTCTGAACAATAGAAAAATACAGTTTTATAATGTTTGGTCAAATTTAAAGGAACATCGTTCATAAAAAAGTTTTCCGCAACGCGTAATGTTTTCTTATTCAATTTGATCAATTTTTCCGGACAGGTAAAATAAAAATAAAAATCTTTGAAATTAAAAGTTTGTCAGAAAGTGTGAAGTTATGAATAAATGTGATACAGTTTCAGCATAATAATCACCTGTGAATGCAAAGGTGAATGGGACCAGGTAAGTGCCCGGAAGGAATTACTGTTAGTATATCACAATAATCATCAGTGTTACGCTAAAAACGACAAACGCGTTAACACTATCAAGTTCGCCGAAAACTTTATATTCATATGCATAAATAAATCCATATTACTTATGTTAGGTTTTTTAACCTGCTAATTTAATGCCTAATTGCTGCAAGACAGGAACGAATAAGTATATTTTCCCCGATTTTTTCTCCCCTTTTTACGCTTGGGGTAATTTATCTTGCTGATGATAGTTAAACTCCTAAACATTGATATATTGAAAAATATAAGGATTACTAGCCTTATCAAAATAATATTTATATTGATAAGAATTTTTCACGAATTTACATGAATGTTACTGCTAATACATATCTGAAAATATATTTTGATGTAATTTTCGAAGAGAATAAGGGTATTATTTATAGGTGTAAACTACCAGATTTAGACAACGATACATATGCAATCCAGAGTGACCTCCATAGACAACAAATTAACGAGACGATACCAGTTAACGCGGATGGTAGCTACAAGAAATGTTCGATACTCAGAAATGGTACAGAAATAAAGTGTTCCGAATGGGTGTACGACAAAACTGTATTTAATCTTACAAGCATTAGTCAGGTAAGGTATGAGTCCTTGCTACTTAATTTTGTTTCTTTGAATTTAATTCCACAATCGTTTTTGGAATTGTTCGCAATATTTTTGTTTTGATGTAGATTGAAACACAGTGTTATACAAGATAGCTCGACGAATATTAGTTTGTTCAGAATTTTACCGAAATAAAAAAGTAAACCTATAAAAGTAAAATCACTAGTAGTAGCGATATCTGATTATATCCATTCATATCAGTGTCAGTTCAGGACACAGTGTACGTTCATGTTTAGCATGTCGCTAACTGGATGCAACTTATCATTCGACACTGCTGGTTGAAAACTATTCTTGTTTTGTCATGGAATAGAGAGCAAAGAAATTAATATCATACTGCTTAAACAATAAGCAGTGACTTGTTATACTTTATGTATGACCCTTTTCATTTATTCAGGGGCCCTTTATCATACAAAGTAATAAATACTTGCGGCATTTGGCATTTGGCATGCGGTTTTACACAAATAATAAGCTTTACTGAGGAATGATGGATGGAATTATCATTTGGAATCCCATATATGGAATCTAATGTATTGATAAAGACCACATACTTCTTTCTTTATTTTGTTGTTTTTTGGGGTTTTTTTTTTTGCAATACGTACGAACATTCAAACATAAGAAATAGACATAACAATAAATCAATAACAAGTAGTTCAATTTCAAGTAGTGGTCGTTTTAACAATTGAATAAAAATACTAATCTTTGGCAGTCTAATAAACATTTGAGAGGTCACCCTGGCTTAGTGGTAAGCGTGTTCGACTTATGATCGTCGGGCCCGCGGTTCCAGCCCAAGCAACGCTCTAGCAACGTCGCAGTTGGCTGTTCCTGTCTCTCGGATGAGAGCCCCTTAGCGGGGGCGTTGGTGTTGGAGGAGGTCGTATTATGTAACAGCTCAGTAACTGTCGGGTTAGAGAAGCAGTCCCTTTTTTCTGTCCTCACATACTGAAAAATACTGAATTTTACTTTTTTTTCTCCACAACATTTTGATGGAAACTATTGATTTGAAAAATCTGAATCACCTGTCACCCGGTTTGTTTGTCATTTCTAATATTCCACCATCCGGTGGAGGAGAGTTAACCTGGTCAGATGTAAACTGCCAGTTGCAGCGACAAAGTGGTTGGAAACACGGCTGGCCTACGGGTCAACCGATTTTAATATTTACCTGTGAATTCCGATACTTTATCAAAGGAATATACCACAGAAAGTTTGAGTATCCTTGTTCTTGACAACTGAAAATAACAACTGTAGGCTTATTTGTAATGTTTGTCTTGAACAGCTGATCAATCGGTTGATATCGGTTCGGTCTAATCGGTTCTATAAGCTAGTTTCCATGTCAACAAACTCGAGCTTATCACTTAAATATGCTGCAGTATTATCTGTTTTAATAATGTCATCAATGATGGGACATGATGAGAAAATCTTGCTGGACTGTAACGTAGCCAGCAGATGAACAAAATTGGATCAAAACAACGGAGCCTACACTGAGTGGCTGAGTCTGTAAATGGGGTTTTTTCGTTGTTATAATATATCATGCTCGTTAAGAAAGAACAAATACATGTATATTTATAATTTGAGGCTTGTGTTTACAGAGCCTTTAATAAACGAATAAAGTGGTGTCACCGATATTCATGTATTCATCCGTCAACTTAAAGTGAAACGTTTTGCTCCGGTGAAGCTCACGCGGTACACTGTAATAAACCGAAAATTAAGCATACTTGTACACTATAAGTATAATGAAGGAAATTACAGTCAGTATGTAAACATCCAATTACGAGGATTGATAACCCATATTTCTTTTCTGATATATATTA
>JACSZP010005527.1:13958-24067 GCA_016161895.1 Pinna nobilis | reverse complement strand
AATTGATGGCTCCCAGGCGAATCCGGCTCATGCACTCAACATTGATTTTTGTACCCTGTAACATTTTATTATTTTTTGGGGGGGGGGGGTTACTGAAAAATTTGCAGTTCGAGTAGTTGAAATTGCTTGGATAATTTGACTTAATTTGGCAATCCAATCATAGAAAAAGAGGCAATAAGTTAAGTAACAGATAGAGCACCATTGTGGAATAAAGGTATTTTCCATTATTGATGCATCCATCATACACAGATACCGGTATTTACTGAAGTACAATTTTCATTCTTTACTTTACATGTATACAGCTGATAGGTCTAATGACCACTCAACGTGTAAATGAACCATTTCATGTCAATGTCCGTCACAGTAAAGGTTGTTGGTTTTATTCTGAGCTAATTAAATATAACTTAAGAGACATCCTCTTCATTAATCAGACCAATACGGGAGTTTTGAGATTGTAGCTCTTCTGCTCTTGGAGGCATATTTGGACGTTGCTTAACGGAGCAGGTGGGACTGTTTTCCAAAGTTAGCAAAGGGTTTAGCATTACCACAAAAGTAAAGCATTTATATCATGGTGAAAAAGAATGAAATGTGTCCTCTAATAGGTGAAGATAAGTAGATATATTCGTTTAATAACATCGAAATGTGGTATATCTTAATAACAATACTGATATGCAGATACACACGTAGTTATCAAACGAGAACAGTCCCACCTTCCTGCATACTTCGCCAGCTAATCGCGTCTTCACACTGAAGAGTTCTACAAAGGGAAAGTATCTCAAAACCGACGTATTAGAGACAGTTATTAAAGTGGTCTTTTAGCGAGGTTCCACTGGTCTTAAATAAGTCGTCATGTAGTTGTGTGCGCGATGTGTAAACAATGTGTGGTGATAAAAACCTTGGTTGACGAACAGACTTGATTCTGACTCCAGGAATTCCGTAAACTAACCTTCGATTTGCGTCTTATATGTTGAGGACAGAAGTAAAGATAATTGAAAATAATTTATCACCTAATGACATGTTTAACACACTTCAGTAATACTCTTAACTTTTTAGGAATCTTATCTGAATCCATTCCATCTGCAAATGAGATACTTAATTTTTTATTCGGAGTGATGTATTAACTAAGCAACAAAACATTTGTCAAAATATTCACTATCGACTATTTTCCATGTGAAATATTATCTCTTGAAATACCCTCAAAGAACTTGTATTATCTTAATATTGAATTTCTCTGTAGATATTGACATTAACTGCACACCGAAGAAGACAAGTCCGCGTATCTGGTAGAAGTGGGGAAAATGCAGATTCCCGTATAAAGAAGAACACATTAAGCTGGTTTTTTTTTTACTGTTCTTTAATTCCGTACGTTGGGTCGTTACCAAATACAACTCCTTTCTACCACTTTTGGATGATATCCTCTCCTTGAACGTGCGACCAATTAACTCCCTCAGCGAAACGTGACCCAATTAAACCGAATACTGTTTATACTATGATAGACACCAAACTCATCATCAATTTATGAAGTACTAGTTAAAATAGAATGCATTGAATCAATATTTGTTTTTCTTTTATATTTGTTATATTCAACCATTTCCAAGATGTGGGAATTAAAAATATGCTCTCTCAAAATTATGACGTTACTTTTCACAAAGGATTAAATTTTGGATTTCCGAGGCGGAAAGAGTTTACACGTACTGTCTGTTGCCTGAATTAATCACGTTTATTTTGTCAATATCAATAAAGTTAGTCACAAGAGATTGGTTTAAATGCGACTCCGTGTTATCATTAAACAGTATTCTCGTTTCACACGTGGATTTTGTTGAAAACTTCTTAGGTGACTAAAGTAATGGATTGCCGTAGCTACGCATTATTCATGTAATTTGATATACAAAATGGGTTTGCTAAAACTTTCAATTTTGCATTTTAGAATTAATTCTCAGTTATAGGGATGTGTTGGAACACATCCAATAATATTAAATGAGATTAAAAAGCAAACACAAGCCAAAGAGTATTAAATTTGTATACCAGTACCGAGTAAGAAGATGAGCTATTGCACTATATCGGCTATCAAAACCATTCTTTTTTTTATATATTTATTGATAAAACTCAAGTTGACTTGAACTTTTCCTCGACAGAAGAAAACAATTTTATCGAGGTATACGGCGGAGTCTAATTAATCCGGGCGCTTTCGTTCACAAGCAAATTGTTCGGATAAATGAGTCATCCCTATTACTGAAATATACATTCTCATAAAGACTAATGCACTTTGAAAGTTTACTCCCTAAAATTTCTGTCCGGAAGGTGAAGCATCCGGATAATTGGTGTCCGGATTAAAGAGGCTCGACTGTATACTGAGGACGAAATGAAACCACAGCCGGTCACTGGTCCTAGCCTTTTGTGATCCCTAACCGGTCAACACATGTAATTCAATATGAAATTTTCCAAAGCAAAGTTTTTCGACATAAAATTCTTTTATCGTTGTTTGATAAGGACATATACAGACGTCCGCTCCCTTTCCAAAAACAAGAAATCTTCCCGTGCATTAAAGCAAACGGACAAAAAGTTCAGTTTCTGCAAGAGTATTGCCTATGTTCATGGCATTTTCTCATTTATAGCAAATTAATTCGTTCAATAAATATGTTGAATTGTAGGATTAAAACTAGAATCCTCGTAATAATTAGGACAATCCATTATAGAAACCTTAAATACCCCTTTTCCTATCTTTCTTCTCACTCTGGTCGTAAATTGAGAGTAACGTAATGTAACATAAAGTTTCACATAAATATCTATGAAGTTTAATACTTTTGGGCCAAATAATGTCCAACACAAACATTTAGTAATGTTAAAACAGTTAAACATTAAGCTTAATGTTAAGCTTAACATTAACATTAAAGTAAAGCCAGCTAATATATTCACTATACTCAATTTGCCCCTACGATTTGAATACAATCTTTGCTGTGTTCGTGTAACACATCTGTTAGAAAACGGTGCGCTCGTCACAATCTTTATTCAGAAAACATTAAATTTTACTGAATCAAAGCTTTTTCGATGGCAAAAATTTGACATTATTTGATATACTCTCATGGCATTACTATCTCACTCTCCCATATCTCATTCCTCTGAAATAGATTTTGAAAGTCGAAATCTGTAAATTTTTTGTTTCGAACCTAAACTGCACCTCCGGTTAGATAGAGAGACCAGCGACTCATTATTTAACATTTCTGTTGAACCAGAAACACGATTCATAAAAAGGTATTTCGGTCGAGTAATCTGTTAAAAAGCAGAGAAAATACATTCAGCAAAGAGAGAGAGAGAGAGAGAGAGAGAGAGAGAGAGCGAGAGAGAGAGAGAGAGAGTTAACAGAAATCCGTCCAGTTTGTTTCAGTATCAAGCGTGGTCTAACAACCTCATCTCTAAACAATGAAAATTTACATTAATTCTAATTGTAATGTAAAGGTCAGAGATATTTATTATCAATACAGACTTTAAATACTTGTAAGTCGTGATGATAAAATGATATGCCTTTTAAGCTCTATTGAATCCTTGTCTGACATTTTTAAGTTTTCACTTTAAACTATCAAGTTTCTTACACCTCGATGTGAGGGTCCGAGCCTCGCTGGAGCCTAAGAAGACTACTTGAGAAAGCTAGACAGACGGCCGATGGTCTCCTTACGGGTGCATTTGAAATCTCCTCCACCAATAAATACTTGCCGCAAAAATGTAATTGGAGGAATGTCCATTGCTGCGTAATGGGAACCAAAACACAGTTACAATACATTGGATAAATGAAAGAGAGAAGTCTATGATACATCCAATATATAGACTTTCAAAAGGAAAACAAATGTTGTTTGTAAAAAAACCCAACGTAGTTTGTAAACTGGGGTAAAATAAAACAGTTCTTAGGTTAAACACTATATACACTATGTCTCTTCTGTGGTGAAACGTATCAATGTATTCTTTTTGCTTGTCTTCTATTCTTGGTAGGAGTTTGAAATGATAACCTGGATGTTAGGCAAAGCATTTCTGATATTAAATCAAAGTGATTAGCGATATAGTCATTAATATGAAATTAATTATCGTTAGAAAAGGTAGACTTTGCTATTGAATGTAGATAAAGTACGAGTGTAGTAAGATCGTCGATCGCAATGTAGCAATAATTATAGTTGATATCATGAAGTTACAGTTGCACTATCACAGAAATGAAAAAACTTTAAAAAGATGCATAACTTACCTGGTGTACAATGTGCTCCTCCAGGTCAATTTTCCTTTTGTATTCGCTTTTGTCTTTTGATTGTCTTCTAAAGATTATCACGGCGAATTAAAACAATTGTCCGTCTTTTTAAACTTAAGTAAATAGATGTGACCTGTGCGACACCGTCAGTCAATATTCAACGAACTTTCCGTCAATTTCTTTACCGAGTTAATGTTGGCAATTATTGATGCATTACCAAAACACACAAACAGCTTTCTGTGCCTCTTCCTTTAACATTTGTCCAGTTTGCGACGCCGAATATTACAAGGGGTGTGACATATAATATACGTGTTGTTTTTTTACTGCAAAATTTAAGTTCCTCTGGATATTTCTTTTAAAACTTAAGTCAGCAGTCTCTCAATTTCGTTGGCAAGTCAACACTTAATACCACAGGTTCCCCAATATATTATCAGTTTTTCTCAACTTGCTAAAAACTAATAGGTATTAGAAATTCCCGAGTGATGAAGAAAGAGTCGGTTGAATAGCAACTGAACGTCCGTAAATACCGAAGACTAAAATCAACGCACGGTGTGTCATGCAGTTATCAATAGATGAAGTTCTACGCTAGTAATGAAATGGTGTTGTTTATATCGCGGGCCTATGGCCCTGAGTGAGTTCTTTTTAGCAGTCAACGGTCATTACAGAGTTAGACATAATTGGANNATCTCATTATTTCTAATGTTCCTTAATTGACATTCCGTAGGTGAGCATTCAGGCATTGAAAATAACCACGGAATATCTGAATCTCTAGGGACTGATGAAGAAATGTTGGGCATAATTTAGGCAAAACATGCAATTGTAAATCCATTAAGAAATGAGAGTAGGTGCCCGGACAGATACAGCTTCTCCAGTGGCATATCAAACCCACCAGAAGGGATCCTCTGAATCCCTATGAGCTTCGAATTCGGTTGTAAAAGGTCTTGCACTTTTGCTCTGATTAACATGAGATAGTCAATATAAATGGTCATTTTCTAAAATATCGTCTAACATCACGTAGAGTAGAAGTTCATGACGAGTTCCTTTAATTGACAATTAAATAGGGAGGCAGGCAAGGACGAACGTGCATCAGGTTCAAAGGTATGTGCTGGTATCGGCTTCTCAAAACATAGATCACAACATTCATAAAGTGTCAGATTCCGGAAATCATCATGTGAAGTGATTAGCAAACCAAATTCATGTTTTAGTTTTATTCTTTACATGTTACACAAAGGCAGGTACCACCAAATATAATATGAATTTACATCATTTATGGAGTTAATCGGATGGATTATGAATATTAAATTTGAAATTTTGTAACATATAGCGGATACCTTTAACGCATGAAAGCGCGAAGTAATTTTTTTGTTAAAAAATTACTTTGTCAAATATGTCCTTTCTCACTTTCTTGGGAATAAGATAAAGAGACAAACAATCCCGATGATGAAAAAAATTATCTTTTCATTTAGCTTAGTGAATAAGTTTTCGTATGAAATCGGCAGTTAAAGGACGTTACCGGTATTCATTGATGGTATGCATCTTTTTTTTTGTTTTTCGTCGCACCATTCAAGAAGAGGGAGTTGTCTGTGAAAATCATAATACATCTGGTACTATAATATTGAGATTGTACGCTAAATACGTTTTTATTTGCTCCATTTCGGTCATTGCAACTCTATTTCGGTCATTACCATAGCCGAATACGTTTATATTATTTGCTCCATGACTATCGTGTTCGCCTAACAATCTTCAGTGCGTACGTTCGAATCTGGTCTGCTTATTTTGTTCTGTCACTCGGATGAGACAGTCAAAACCTACCTCTCGTGTCATAATAAGTATCGGCATGTTGAAAATTCCCCTGCCCAATGGCCATTTGTGCCGAACTGGTCAAATATATAATCCTTCGCCGGCGAACGGTGATGTCTCAATTTACATAAATGATATTTCAGTTGGATGTCAAACGACTGTATAACCTATGAACCTATTATTTCTATTGAGTCATAATAGAAACGGTCTAAGGCAAAATAATAGAAAACGACAAAGTGTAAGCTTAATCAAGAAAAGAGAAAACATGAGATCCGGTTGTTGCTGACAAAGACGTGTTAAAAATTCTTAAGCGAACTTTGTCATGAGAATTGTGCATCTGTTCCGATAAAAGTTAATGCCTGCGAATCCCATGGGATCCTATAGATATCCGTCGATCTCGGCTCAGCAAAGCCTGTTTAACACATATGCATGAATGTTGATTATTTTGCATCTCTATCTTTGTAAGTATTGGAGAAAATATTGTTTTGCATTCGTTCATTTTATTGATGCAGTTCAGTACTGAAAATACACCTATTATGTTGAAGGGTTAATAGTTTCTGGTTCTTGTGGGTTTGGTTGCTTTATAAACTAAGCATTTTTGTGTTTACTTCAGCGCTATTACATTGAAACGCACCTTGAATGATTAGAAACCGAAGATTACCATAGACAACAAAGGATAAAAAAAATTGGGCATGCAAAACAAACACGACCGACTGGTCTTCTACCACCGATTTGTGTATGGCGAACATGCCATGATTTTGGACAATGAACAGACCACTATAAACTATACATATTATTTTAGCGAGCTAGGAAGTATCTTTTCCATTGACATGTTCTCGTTATATATTCCCATTTAATGATATCTCCTTATTCTTGAGTGAGACATTTATGAAGCAGACAACATATCAAATGCTGTATTTCATTAGCGAGAATAAGAGATGACAGTCTATTGCAAGTTTGGGTGTCCTTGTCCTTCGGATGAGACAGTAAAAACCCAGGCCCAGTGTCACAGAACGTGTCGATACGTTCAGGATCCCTCACTGACCACAAGTGCCGAGTTTGGGAGAGATTGGTCGCGGAATAATTTCTGATCGACATATGAGAGAAATGCTGTTTACCAAGTTACACCCAAATCACAATGAGTCCATAAATAAAACATTGTTTTCGAATAATTATAAAGAAGAGGCGATAACACGTTGGTGTGAATTAAGACCATTACTGCCGGGCAGTAAATTAACAGCTTAATTTTTCATCAGCTACAAATTTTGTATGCATCACATTCTAATATTACGATCGCTATTGTTGCTTGTAGATTGCAAGTATCTGTATTTATCCTTGGTAACCAACTGTGTGGTAATTTCTCTCCACTGCAAAGATAATCTAATATTGATACACTCATTTGTTTATATTTTGTTTTATAATCTATTGAAAATTGAAAGAATATGTTTATTGGTTAATTTTACTAAAATTATTCGTTCGATGAACTCACGTCCCTGCAAAGGTTTCAATGTATGATAGAGAGATGGTGTGTGTATCATGCGTAAGCATGAGAAATAAGACTTAACTTAGTTCAAACAAAACATGTACAAAAAATGTTTCACTAGGTCATAATTACTTGTTCTAAAATGTAAATTGGACAATTTCGCTTCGCCATTATCGCTTTTAATTACCTAATTCTTTTGTTTATTTTCATTTTATTTTTCTTTTCTTCAATTTCCGAAAGTTCTAATCAATCTAATCTAGATATGATTCTAATTCTAATATGAACAGATTGATTTGAACCGTATTGACATTGACCTAAAATTTTAGTTGTGTAGTGATTCATTTTAATCCTGCGTTATTATAAGTTGCTCGGTTTGTTTACATTTGACCCTTTGATTTTACTCCGTAGTGAAAAAATAAAGTCTTGAATGGCTTATAAGTGTTTTCTCTAATTCAGATTCTAAAACATATGTAAGACCCTACAATTTTTATTGATCATTGTAGCTCACATGCTTGATTATACAATTTAGTGTGATTTTGACGCAGTTTACAAATTCCATTTTTCATCGTCACATAATCAACTCAAAGAGTCAGAACTGGTAAGCACCGAGATTAATTAATATTTCCATGTCACCAATTCCTTCCATCGACCTGATCCAAAAACTTATTTGGATTAATAGAATTTTAATTTGGGCCACAAAATGTTAGGATGAAATGCTGACATTCGCAAACATCTGATGATTCGATCGAAATGAGTGAAACCGAAATGAGAAATGACTGCTGGAAAAGTGGAAAGTCAAACGAATTCGTGGAATGTTTGTCAACATTTTGATTCAGGGAAAATGGATATATGCAAAATTCCGACAGCAGACGCGACAAAGCACACAATTGAGTAATTTGAGAAAGCAGCGGTTTGAACGTTACTGCAAATCATTTAGAAAGCAGAACTGAGCTCTGTCGATTGTAAATCATTATTCGATATGCAAAACATTAAACGTTAGATTATTTCATCAGTTCTAAAAGACAATAAATCTGAAATGAAAAATTAGTGTAGAGAATTAATTTCGTAAACGATCTTCAAAAAAGCATTTATTAAATAAATTTGTGTTTATGCTTTTTATTATTACTGAACATTCCAAGAAAACTAGGTCAGATGGCTGAAACTGTCACACGTTTTTACTCGCCACGTTGTCGACTTTTGGCAGACATTTTTGTTAGATAATCTATCTGAATGATGGCATCTGCATCAGAATGATATTTTATGGGACATTATTAAGAGGTTTGATGACAAAGAACCTCAATCAATGATGCAAAAAAAAAGAGACAAAAGCAATACAAATTATACAGCACAGCACAAATATATTATCTTTCGTATGGAAAAACAAGCATAATTTTGCCCCATTGCAAATTGAATTTAAAACATTCACAGCGAAAATAAAATGCCCATTGTTTTTCATAAATGACTAAATGTGATAAAATGAAAATACTTTCTGATTGAGGCAATATTGTCACACACGCTACATATTAACATTGCCAAATCACTCCGTTTGAACTGATTTGTATGTATGTATGTATGTATGTATGTATGTACGTACGTATGTATGATTTGGTGTGTATGTGTGTGTATAAATAGATAAAGGCAACGAACAATGATCGATATCATAATTTCTATGGGAGTTGGGCAATCACAGACCTCTGGACACACCTGAAGTGGGATCTGGTGCCAAAAAGGAGAAAGCATCCCATGTTGGCCGGTCATATCTACCGTTGGTCCTCTGTCTAGAACAAAACAACTAATATTATATTTTATCATATACCAAGTACGTAATACACCTGTTTTGCACGATATGATGCAGTCGAAATCAGCTGACCGATATCAAACCGGCCGTGCAAAAATCCGTATCAGCATCAGACCGGCCGTGCAAAAAATCCGTATCAGGCACTTCGGAATTTAACTCATCGTATGAAACGGAATACATCGGGACTTATCCGCTTCAAACGACACGTGCTGCGTCAGGCATTTGTGTGCAAACAAACGAACGGCCAACATGCCAAAAGAAGGCGAACGAGTTGAAAATATCTTAACGCATGACATATATGTACAACAATTTTGTACTCTAATGTACATCCTCAGTTTTTGAAAAAGAATATGTTGAAGTCTAATATTTCCTGTTATTCATAACTATTTTCAGAAATGTAAAACTTATACTTTCAGTGAAGTCAACAAACTTCGTTTTCAAGCAGAACACAGTTTAAATATGATAAACAGATTATAACAGGGTAAAATTCTTGTCACATATATCAGCCCTCGGGCAATGTTTTTGTTGTTGCTTTGTTTTTTAACGTCACACTCAAGAATTTTTTACTCATATGGAGACGTCACCGTGTGCCGGTGAAGGGCGACAAATTTTGCCTGTGCTCGGCAATGCTGGCCGTAGAGCAGGGAGGGTTCTTATACGTGCCAACACCTACTGTGACACGGAACCTCGGTTTTTACTGTCTCATCCGAAAGACAGGGACGGCCAACCGTGGAGTGGCGCTGCGGGAATCGAACCTTGGACCCCTCGGCTCGAAGACGAACACGCTTACCACTCAG
>JACSZP010005527.1:1022-13930 GCA_016161895.1 Pinna nobilis | reverse complement strand
GGGCTGATATGATATGTGATATGAATTTTACCATGTAATAATCTATATGTATTAATACAGATAATATTATATTACATTAATACATACGTAGGTAGGTAGGCATTAATATATGTATAAATGATATTATCGGTAATCAGTTCTGAATCTTGAGATGTCTTATATTTGAGGTTGGCATCCACCTTACTTTTGTTAATGCAAATAAAATGGCGACATTACATATACATGTACTTTGAAAACAACATCTTTTATCTCTTAATTTTGTCATTAATTTAGTGCCTTGCACTTCTATTTTATATTTCAACAGGTTAACTCAGTTACTTTATGTAGTTTCTTTTTTTTCAAAATGTTTAAAACCACCTGGCATTTTGCACGATATGAGACACGAGTGTAATACTGTTTATAAACGTCATACTTAAGCCAGTGTGCATGAATTACTTGAATGCGTCATTTATCAGTGTCCGGCTTACAATTTCTCATTTTAAATCATGGTAAGTAAGGAATTGAATATGTTAAACTCTCATTTCGTCGGATTTGGTGAGGAATTAATATCTTGTATGTAATTATGCATTATAGCGGGCGCATAGACATTGACCACTTTAATTTTACTCTAAATCTAGGTGACTTAAGGAAATAACGCATGTCACAACCGTCTAAGCTCTAGGGATTACACCTGTTAACTTCTTTAACACACTGAAATTCCTTTTTAATATATCTGAATTTTTTCCTTTCATTCCTTCGTCGCCTTAGATTGACGGGAACTTTTTATAATCAAAACATTCAGTTCACCACCTTTCACTAAAATATTTCTGTGGTTAATAAAACAAATTTTCCCTGTGTTCTATTACTGAATTTCCTTTATGTTTTATTTCATTTTGAACACTCGAATATCTGGTTAATGGGTATGGCATATTGATTGGTAACGCTGACATTTTCGGTATACTTTGTCTAAAACGTAATCAGGATTCCCAAATATTATTCAGTTAAGACCTTAATCGTTCTAAACTGTTGATTCATCTGGACACACACTTCCCTTAGTAATATCTTCCCTACATATCACGCCAAGTTTATAAACCAACACATCAAACGTAATACAGAATCTCTCGAAGATAGTGAGTACATGTATTAAACTGAAAAAAAAGTTTAAAAGAGAAAACCAATCTCGACCGTTTATGCGCAGGGTATATTGTATACCACTTAAGTTATTAAAGGATGATCAATTAAGTGCAGGTGTACCTTTATAAGAATGCTAATTAACAGCACCTTTTAGATCTTAAACGCCGACAACTTGTCTATGATTTTTCATTTTATGTATTCGTAATGAAAGCTTCAATTCAATACATGTATTAGAATTACGTTTCTGGCATCTAATGTTGAAAGTACTTTCGGGAATTAGGGATTGTTTACCAAATGGCTAAATCTGTAAAGAGAACAGCGTTATTTTATTTGATAGACAGTTGAGTTTTTCCAAAGGAAGACATTGGTTTTCCCCAAATTGTTTGAACTTCAGTCTCTGACTCCGGTTCCTAAGAGAGCGATACAAATTTCACTGAAAATGCCAAGCCCTTGATAAGTTGCTAGGTATGTAATATAATGTGTATTAAGTCAGAAATCAACACTGAGGCTTTTTGTTAACGATACAAATACTCTCATCCCAACGCTTGATCGTAAGTATGTTATAAAAGTTAATGACACAATACAAATGGGAAAGATAACAAAAGAGACTCATTTTGTGAAATATGATGATGCAGGTTTGAGGGGATCCCGGCCTTCCTCTCGGAAATACTAGAGAATCAAGATTCGATTCCAGACAGTGCTATGTTATTCTTCTGAACTCGAGATTGATAGAAATGCTAGAGATTCTTTCCAGGAGATTGATTTTGCACGCGATATAACTATAATAATATATAGTGTATTCTTAGCGTTGGTATAGTTTCGTATGCCCGCGCAAGTTTGATTAGGCTATGGTACATGTATATCAGAGCTTATTTTAGAAATTACGAAAAATACTAAGAACAAATATTTACCACTATAAGTTGAAATGAAGAAGTACCTCGGAATATTCATAATGCCAAGGTCTATGTGATATAAGCTTATAGATCTTCTGATAAAATGAATCACGAATTCCAAATAGAATGACACCATATGTCCGGAAGGTGTATCCCTGGCAATAGGCCACACCCGTTTACTCGTTGAAAACAATATGACACGTAGGTGGCCTCTAGAGGACACAGGTAGAGAATGGAACCGATATATGATAGCTGGGACAGAAAAATCTTCGATCACGGATTACAACGATACTGACGTAGCTTCATTTCAATTCAAATATTGAAAATGCCAAAGTAAGCAGAGATTGATCTTAGTATATTTTTTTATAGACGAAACTGTCTGCAAAAGTCAATAAAGTGTATGTATATATAGTCTTAACTACCTAAATCCGTTTAGAATTATACACATAAGGATGCTTCAGATCCTCACAAAATCTCAGCGCTGTAAATGAAAGTGCTCCAGAATTCAATAAACATGTTGTGTTACAATAGAGAAGAAAGCATAATGCTCTGTAACCTAATTTATAATGAAACCGATAATAGGTGGATGGGATCTAGACGCGAATCGGGAATTGTTGCACAGCCGCAGCAATACTCAAGTTGCACGAAACTTGATATTCATCGTATCATTTTTTCACGAAGTATTTGACGCTAAATCTTTTATATGTTGTCTGCTCAGCTGAGAGTTTTATTTTCTGTGGGAGGCAAATATATACGACCGATTATATACATTAACGTATGAAGATATTGGTAGTTTGAGAAAAATTGTATCGCTGTTTCTTTTCTAAAATTGATCTTAGAATATCACAAAAAGGAGAAAATTGTTCCCAAGCCACTGTAATCTATTTTCTCTGTTTAGGATTTATGTTGAATGGAGATAATATATCCCCCTGTGCATTTGCAAATTATAGATGATAATGGTTTGTCTGTGATTTTCTGTATACACTTCCTATTTCCCCCCAAATCATCAATGAAATAACTGTGGTGTTGATAACTTGGTCAATTTTCTATATGTATCCATATAATCAGTATAAAATACTTTCTTTTGAATGTGTCTGGCTTTCTCGTGTTTATGATCGAATATCAGAGTGACCCTACCCGAGGTCCTTGTGCAAAATAAACAAAAAATAAAATAAACAAATACTTAATAGGCAAACAAAAGCAATCAAACAAACAAACGAAGACAATTGTATAACTTTGTGTCGATTTATCGTGTTTCGTTCTGTTCGGTTATTTATTATTTCGTTGTTAAACCGTCCTTTACACACCACAGATTTTGACTACAGATTGCTCCGTTTACCTGATCAAGACATAGGGCTCATGGCAGGTGTGACTAGTCGATAGGGGATGCTTATTCCTCCTAAGCACCTGATCCCACCTCTGGTGTATCCAGGGGTCTGTGTTTGCCCAACTCCTTATTTTGCAATATTTGTAGAAATTATGAGATCGATCACTGTTCGATGCTTTTAACTTTTTGGTTCCCTTTCAGTATATTTCGTGTTTTTTTTTTTTATTTTTTGTTCGTTCAGTTTCGCTTTGTACCGTTCCATTTTTTTTTTTATTTCGAATCGCGAATAGCTATTTTGGACCCCCTTATTTTTCTATCAAACCATAATTGTGTCACTCATTTTATATCAAATACCTATCTTTATGTCAACTTTAAAACTTCGTTGATACATAAGGTATTGGTTTCAGCTGGTTTACAAAATGGACGCATTCTTATGTAACATTTTTCCAGATTACTGGTAAAACAGATAAATATCACGATAAGATATCCGAGGAGCTCTGTATGTGACATCATTGGCTTTCTAAATTCATGTCTTCCGTTTTGACAGTATTGTCACACAGGGCACAAATGTGGGGAGGTTAATCAATAATAATTTTTCTGGAAAGTCTTGGCCAATGTAATATCTATATTTGACGCGTTTTATGTAAACGTTCCTTAGTCATTTACCTACCTTTCGTATGTGGTTGTTGTTACAATAGTTCCACAACATTGCAATTTGTGCAAACGAATCTACCATTTCAAAAACATTATGGTAACAGTTAATCTTAGAGTTTCTTATTTGAAAAAATGACAATTTAATAAAGTCTGCAGTTTTTCATTTAAGTATCAATACGACTCACCTTATCTTTAATTAAGAAAGTTAGCTACCGGTCAGAACGAATGTTATTTTTGTCACAAAATACTTGACCTGTGTAAGACACATAAGGTTCGAAGAGTATCTGAGATGTCTGCTTCGAAACTTCATTTGGATTTTATGAATTCCAAATAGCGCTGAAGATTATTTTATGCCACGTGTCACCGTTTTGTTAAAAATAAGATTTTTTTTGTAAAACAATTTGTCAAGACAGGATATATGGGACTGATATCAACGGAATACGGCACTAGTTTTAAGAAAAGCAAGTCCACAAGTTCGAACATGTGGACACACTGAGCCCATATTGATAGTGTTGTAGGTCGCTGATCACCACAGCTGACAACACAATTCCAAACATGACTGACACGAATCCTTCCGGACAAGTGTAAATGAAGGAAATCTCAATTTGCAGGAATAAACATGTCTAGAGTGCAGAATGATAAAATGAACAATACCAGAGTGAGGGATAGAGCACACTTGAGGTTGACACATTGAGATATTGGCAAATTGAATGTCTTCCATTCGATTTCGGCGAGAGTAGAATGAAAGCCCTTGTGTGTATAATCATACAAATATTAACAATACTGAACAAACATCTAGCAGGGCAAATGAACTTTGTGAGATGAATAAGGAGTATATGAAATAAGAAGAAAACTCTGTGTATATCTATTGCAGGTGACAAAATATCAATGCTCAGCAAAACGGGAAATACGTATCTACAAGTATTATACATCGGAGATCAAAGACATAACAGTAGATAAAAAGGAAAAGTAAATAAACAGTAATCGATCTTGTAATTCCTATAAGGAATAAAGAATGTAAAATAAGAAAGGGAGTGGGAGGGGACTGAAAGGATCGTGCTAACACCCTTTGAAGTACAGCTTCGAGTTGCAAAAATACCTATTTTTCATCTTCAACTATGATGAGGACGATCACCTCTGCTAGCGGTTATCTTCTTTTTATTAAGCTTAATGTGTTTTAAGTGGAGAAACTCTAAATATAACGCGTAATCTATGAACATGTATGTAGTTTCAAATTTTAATGTTTGAGACCGGTTACCAACACACGTCATGCAATGAAAATTTACATTGTAAACTCCGTATTTGTTGTCATAATTCATACATGATTCACTTATAGAAGCGAATAGAATTTCTCCCTCAGCCTTGGTGACATTTGCGTTTCTATTTTTTTTTAAATCGGAATCCTGGAAATTAAAGTATCAACAAAAGAAATAGGACTTTCATACTATTTGCAACGTTGGAGGTACAGTCTTACAGTGTAATGTAGGAATTCCAATGGGAACTATTTGTGTCCATTTATACTCATTTAAAAGATACCCCAGGATGAAGCACACACGCTTCTTCCCTGGGTGCTGTATATATAATTGACGCAGATAGAGAGGAGATAGACAGCCTGGAAGTACAACCATTGCGTAGTTTAGCAATAATAACACTTCTTTGCCTGTTAATGACGTTAATAAATCTTGTACTTTACTTATGAACATTTTGTGTACAGAAAAAGCTACGTCTAATTTGTTGTCAGATGAGTTGCATTAATCATGGTTAGCCAACGCTAGCACTTATAAATGTTTTGGGCCAGTATAATTAAAGAACAGCAAAAAAGAAAAAAAAAAAAGGTTACGAAGATTGACCGATCTTGATAAAGATCCGGATTTAGATCTCCGGATTATCCGGTATAGGTTTTTACTTTAGGAATTTATAAATGCTGTTCTTCCTTCCTGTAAAAGCCCGTTGGAATAAAAGTTGATGGTATTGTAGCTGCTGTCAATCTTTGTGTCTTCATCTTTGTGTCAGACACGATGATTCTCATAATTCTTTTATGGGATACGATTTATCCGAGGTGAACCAACTATTCAGTTAGAGTCTCTGTCCCTAATATATACAACATGACGAAATTTTTATAATGGGTGAGCCAGTTTTCTTCCTTCCATTTTTGTTTATAGAAATTAAAGAAAATACATCGAACGACAAGTACCCTCGGGGACAGAGTATCCACCAGCAGATATACAAGCACGATGGTTAGATGAAAAGGATAAGGTAACGAGCAGTGGTCGAACTCATATTTCCTTTAAGGAATACAAATAATCTGAGGGGTACTATCAAAATATTTCTAGCTAGAAGTCAACTTATCGAATCGACAGTGTTTGTGGATTCATCTTTACCCATCGTGTTGGAAAAAGGAGGAAGTAGAAGATACCAAGGAGCATTCAAAATTCAATAAATCAACAACAGACAATACCGTGATCAAAGCAAAAAAAAAAAAGGGGGGGGGGACACTACACACAGCAACACACCCAGTTGCACTTATAACTTAAAATAGAGTAACACGAACCCAACTAAAAACCGGAGGTGCTCCGGAAGGTAGGAAACTCCTGCTCCATGCGTAGCACCCGTTGTGTCACGTATATTTCGAATCCAAGAAAATGTGAAACTCGGTAATAGTCGTAGCCGGGAGGAGACGGACCGGATTAGGATTGAATTATTCGCTTATTACGTTTGAACTTGACCGTGAACTAACGATGACTGGTCAACAGTGAATGCCTTTTCCTCCGTGACATCTAATCCTGCGTCTTATTTTACAGAGGTTGGTGCTTTACATGTTTTCAACTGATTTGCACACTGTTTCTCTGACAAATAATAAATCATTTGTTATTCATTAGTTGAAGAACACAAAACATATTTACGGTTTTGAAGTATTCTTTCCAGAGCCATTAACACTCTTAAACAAATATGAACATAATAATTCTCAAATTAGAATAAAGTGTAAGTTTCTCTTTATAGTTTTGGCATTTAAAAGACATCAAAACAAACTTGTAAATAACAAAGTTGTACACATCTCCGCTATTAATCAAAATCCAGTGGATTGATTAACATTTTGTCTTCCGTTTTAAATATTATCAACAGCACATTTAGATATGTTTTCCTTGTTAAAGCAATTACTTGAACTTGCCTTTGGTATTATTACAAATCAATGAAATTTCGAGAAAATAGGATGGGATAGATAAATTAATTCTTATACTTTTTCTCAAATTGTCTTAAATTTTGATTTTGATCCCTGTATAAACGGATCTTTGAAGTGCCAAAGCTACCCATTGATGTAAGTTTTAAAGGTCTCATTCATAAACGATTCCTTTACCTTTGGAAGCAAGTTTTCCAGCTTTGAATCACATGATAAAAATCAGGACCCCCAGTGATGGGATATTTTTTCTCCCACACATGGCCGTGAAAGACAATGCTAAGAAATGACCAGAAAACTAATCGATGAAAAGAAAATCCCGAGATAAACGTTACCAATTATTGTTATGCCCAGATCTTGAAATAAACAAAACAATCAAGTCTTTGAGGTATCTATTTTATTATCATTCAGATATTCAGTTTATGGGCTGCTTTTAGAAACATATCTTTTGCTCCCTATGCTGTGTAAACTTACAAATGTAGTGAAAAGTGAAGCTGTATCAACAGGGAAGGGAATAAAATGCATATGTGTATGTGTGCTTAATAGAGAGGATAATAACAGTAGACGTCACCTGCAGCCAAATAGCAACATTATTGCTAATAAACTATAAATAGCTTTATTTATATCACGTAAACATGAATTTACATTTAGTTATACTAGATCAAAGGGAACAAATTGGTTAGACATTTCCACTAGGTATATCAAATGTTTTCTTATGATGCATGTATCATTACCGTTGGTCAATACAAAATAATGTTATAAATGCTTTGCATTTTGCTGGCTTTCAATGATAACTTATGCATCAGTGATTCTTTCATTAAATCGATTAATGTTTGTTCAAGCAAAAGAGGGTTTCAAGTCAAAGGGAAATAAATGATAAAAAAATAATTTGGAGACATCGATTATTCGTTTACATGACACTAATTTAGTATCAAGTGATTAAATTTTGTTAAAACTGCATGCTTCAAATTATGGTTTACCTCTCATTACATTGAGTGATATTCCCGTTTTGATTTGAGATCTTAGATCTTCATATATCAAAAATATTATCAGTACACATATCGCTTTACAATTGTGGCAAGCGGTTTTAATCATTAAATAGAGACTGATTCTCTTTTCGACATATTTAATGTAAACGATTACAGTTAAACAAACCTGAGTTGTAAAATCTTTTAGATGGTGAAGATTATTAGTTTTAACAACACGGGAATATATTAGTTCTAAGGACTATTTGATTTTGTCAGCCTCATCATTGTCAATTTCTGTAGCACGACATGATCATTTCTTCTAAATTCAGAGTGACTCTAACAAAAAAGTCCAGTCGGTGAAACTGCAGCATTATACTACGAGCTAGACAGTGCAATCAGTGTGATATAGCAAATTACGCCGTGAGAAGGTAAATACATGTAATGATATTATACAAATGTACATTATATAACCATATATGCGAAGGCGCAAGTTTGGTTTTGTTTTTGTTTCATTTGATTTGTTTGGATTTACTTTTTTTTATAAAAGCAAGAAGAACAGAAATGTATCTTGCCTTTAGCTATATACAAAAACTGGCCAAAAACAAGAAAAGTTGAATTCGGAATCAGTACTAGTATATGGACTGGTTGAAATTAGAAAATTCATTCCTGAACATACTTTTCATAGAAATTATTCTGAGAACTATGGGATGTATCTACTTTGGTTTACAATATATTTCACAGACTCTGTGTCACTAAAGACTTAATGTAAATGTAAATGAATAAAGGATCGATCTCTATATTGAATTCCTAAATTTTCTCAAAATGTTAATGAAGAGTATCAAAGAATTATTCAATTCAGAATTTAAATAACCTGTAATGCGCGGTAAATATAGACATTAAATGCCTCTTATGAATATCAATTTATGCATTACATTTTCTGAGCCATCTCTTATTCATACGTTTAATTTTGAATTTAGTACAACTTCGCAGCAGTTGCTTATAGGCATAACCAATGCACCAATGGTATATTACGTTCATGTTTGATTTTTTTGAATCTGATGGTCGTTGTAGAATAATTAAAACTTGTCATCACACGTGGTAATAACCATGTTGTTCTTTAATGTCCTCTTGGTTGTATTGCCATTTAACGTCCCACTCAAGAATCTTTCACTCATATGAGGTGTCGCCATGAGCCAGCAAAGGGCGACAAATTTCTCCTTTCGTCGGCACTTTTTGGTCGCAGAGCAGGGAGAAATCTTTAACGTGTCAACGCACGCTGTGACATAGAACCTCGCAATTTACTCTCTTATCCAAGAGCCAGGGTCAGCCAACCTCGACGTGGCTCGAACTCAAACTACGGACCTAACGGTCAGAAGTCGTACACGCCGATCACAAGGTCACATCGGTCCATCTTTAATGTCCTACCTAAAACATTTATGTTAATATTTGACATATATTATCATTAAAGAGTAAAGAAATTTACCGAACAGACACGTACTATGACACAAGGTCTCTCCTGTTTACCGTTTCATCCGATCAATAGGAGAAGTCAGCCGCCTCCACGAAACTCGAACCCAGGGCTTCACGGTCTAAAAAATATCGAAAAGAAACAACGGCTCCCTTAATAACTTAGTACAATAATTTGGAAAAGTTCAACAAGAATTATTGTAGTATATTTTAATAAATACATTTACATGTAGATAACAGCCAGTGTCTCTCTCTTATGCAATAATAAACATTAGTTTTTGTTGTTGAATAGACCTTTTCGGTCTTTGTGCGGCCTTGTAACATTTATTGTGGATTGATACAGATTTCAGAACAAAAATGACGCCAAGAAACAAAAAGTTACCAGAACATGTATGTCACTGAAATGGAGAAGTCGTATAAATCCGATTCAGGGCTATAAATGTTTCCTATGTTCGGCCTTTTTGACACCTAGCTGTGAGAGTTCATGGCAAAGTAGTCGGTGTGTTCGGCTTCGAATCGAAGGGTCCGGGGTTCGAATCTGCGCAGCGCCACGCTGCGGTTGGTCCGTCCTGTCATTCGGAGGAGACAGTAAAGACCGAGGTCCCGTGTCACGGTGTTGGCACGTAAAAGGAACCTCCCTGCTCTACGGCCATAAGTGCCGAGCATAGACACAATTTATCGCCCTTCACTGGCACACGATGACGTCTCCATATGAGTGAAATATTAATGAGTGGGATGTTAAACAACGATAGAAAAACAGCAACAGCAGCATTAAGAGGCAATATATGCGGTTACTGTTTTTTCGAGCTGACACCAATTATGCTTCCATTAATAATTGAATTAAAAAACTAATAAAATATATAAGTATGGAGCGCAAAGTGCAAAGTTTAGTCCAAATAAGGTCATGCATAGATAGAATTAGTAACAAAATGTAAATGCCCCGAAATTCCAGAAGAAGATATCAAAATATGATTGATTTATATTTGCAATTCAATCAAGGTCATCTAAGATATATAAGGTCAGTTAAAGGCTAACCGGTTTAGGGTAATTTTGTTTTTAATCGATACGATGAAGATATTGTGTGAAGGAACAGTGAATAAATACATGGGTCTACCAGGGAAATTAGTATTATTTGAATGCAATGCCAATCCTGAAGCGAATTATCGCGGAACGACGAAAAGAAAAATTAAGCATTTCCGGTCCACGTTCATATTCTGGCGTTGTTTGTTGTTGCTATGTTTTGGAATTTCTTCCCGTAGACCTATAGATGACCTTTTGCATCCTTGTGATTATAGTTGTAGGTATCGCTGTAAGAAAAAACAATATTACTCTCTTCTTCATGACAGCAGCTATAGTGCCTATGGATATGTTTTAATTTCTCGCTGGAATAGCCAATTTTAAGAGACATCTCTGAATATACAATTAGATAATAAGTACAGAATTTTATATCAATAACAATAACGAGATGTTAACGTACCAGCTGAAAAATACCATGAGACCTATTGAATTTCAATTTGATTTACCAACATATAAAAACAGAGTCCTACACTACAAAACAAACAAGAATATAAAAATCGGCCAAAAATGTTATGACTTCACATTTTCATAAAACAGATTTTCAGTTTCAGCATGTATCTATATAACTAAAAAAATAAATAAAAACAAATAAACAAAATCAAACAAACAAAAGAAAGAAAAAAAAGAACAGAGAAAGAAAAGCTCTAGCGAAAAAGTGATATACAAAAAGAAAACAGAGTGACGTCTTAAAAGTATTTTTAGTGAAAATTTAATGTGTGAAACGTCCCTCTCAATATTCTATGCTTAAATGGAAACACCGCAAAATGCCGATCGAGGAATTAAGTTATATATACTATTATAGTTATATATACCATTATACATGTATAAACTATCGATTAGCTCTATTGAGGAATGAGAGTTCTTTATATATTGTTCCGACACCTATTGTGACGCGGGATCTCATCCGACAGATAGGGAAGGGCAATCGCCTTCGCCGAAGGTTCTTATTCACAATCCGCCGAAATGCCACGATGTCGACTCGGTCGAGCCTTTTGTTTGCAATGTACAAAATAAGATACATCTTCTTTTGAGGCGTTACTATATCTGTTTTCACAAGAGATACACGCCACAAACTAAGAATTCAAATAAGAAGAAAACAAAATGTTTCACTTTACCGTTTACCTTTTAAGGCCAGTATTTTATACATATTTAATGATTTTATTTTCAAAATTGCTTTCATCAGTCACTTTAAATATTTAAATTTTGAACAGAATTTATCTGCTTTAAAGTTACATTTATTTGCTGTTATTGACTTTGCCTGAAGTATCCGAGAAAGCTATAACGGAACCATTATCACTTGGGCCACGCTCACACACTGCTACCATTGAAATAGAGCAACAATGCCCTTTGGCTTCGATAAATTGATTTTTGGTCTCAAGGTCCGTCCATGAATGTTTGAAACCTTCTAAACATCACTGGATATGGACAGGCAGGTCCGTATGCAACTCTTCATCGGCAAGACGACGTTGGTGTAAAAATGACATTGGGATACTTTGAAGAAGACATTGGTGACTAAGTTACAGTCCCGTAAAAGGGCATGCCTTATCCGAAGAATATTTCGTCTGCCAATGATAAAAAATCTAATGCATCATTACATTTCACAATACCGGAAATATGATATACGGAATGGGCCATAGCCAAGGGTAATTTATCTTGAAACTCCAAGAAATATTGATTAAAATGTCCAATTATTTCCAAACAATAAGATTCTATATACACCGTTATTTATGAGACTTATTTCAAATTCGGTTTCATGTCTCTCTTAGCGCTATAAATCTGGAAGCATCTTAAAACTGGCTTCCATAACATGTAACTTTAATGTGCAAACGACAGTTTTTCTTCGTGATCACGTTTTAATGACTGACGTTAGGTATCCTCAGTATCCGGTGGTCATGTAGAATTATGATTGTTGATCACAGACATATGCAAGATAAGACATACATCAAAATCGTGCTGCTGCACAGGGTTCAAATCTCCCATGTGTAGTAACCAGGTGATTATACGTTTGTTTTATGGGAAACGTCGCATGTATAATGGGTCTGGTTTACATGTTTGTAGCATATAAATTACTCCAATGGCGTTTGTGATTTGAAGGTTTTCTGCATAAGCATACTGTTATTGTATATATTGTATTTCTGTACAATTTAAATAAGACGTATCTTCCTTATATATTGCCTATGCTCGGTACTTATTGCCGTACATACTTATCATTGAATTATAATAATAACAATAAT
>JACSZP010005519.1:34507-52551 GCA_016161895.1 Pinna nobilis | reverse complement strand
TATATATAAACATCATATCAACAATAATGTCATAATGATAGACTCACCCGTCCTCTTGTGCGTTCAAGAACTTCTCTTTGTCTTCCGAACTCATCTATCACATCTACACCTATCTGGTCAGTCTCAGCGGCTATCTGATGTGACCGAGCAATACTCTCTGATGTCCTGTTCAGGGACTGTGTACCTTGTATTAGTTTTGATCGTTGTGAGGCTGCGATTCTCTGAAACAGACAGGAACACATAAAATCCAAGATGTAAAGTTTACTGTCAATTCAAAACTTTGATAAAGTGATGAAATTCAATGCTTACCCTAATCAGAGGCATAATTATGATAGTCTAACTAGATGTATCTTAACAACAGTTGGATGTAAGGTAAGAGAACAAGAAAACAAGGGAAACATGAACATTTCTACAGGTTCTTCAGAGTTGTATTATAAGAACTTCAAGCATAACTCATCTAAATAAGTTTGATCAAGGCACTCACATCATCTCTATCAAACCCATAATTGTCGGATCCTCCCGCAGGTCTTGATCCACCTTTTTTCTGTAAGAAATGACATGAATTACTTAAGATTTATCAGATATATATTTAATATTTGTAGTAGACAGGATGAGATGACAAGTTTTGTGGAAACTCAGAGAAATAATGATTTCCACGACAATAAATATTAATGTGCACACAAGAACTTATTTTCATTTCAACTCAAAAGAAAGCATTTTATTGGCAATGGTATGAATTTGCATTGCCTATAGGGGTTTATGTTTAATATCAAATATGTATACTGTATTCAGATATTGATAACCATGCAACCAAATTTCTTTGAGAATCAGGAAAAAGCCAGCAATGTTCAATGCTTTTCAGCAATTGCTATGGGTTTCAAGCCTAAATGTTATGGTGAGTCTCCATGTAAGTGAAGGATTTGTTAGTACAGCAGAACATTGGTTCATTGTATTGTCAAGAACCTTTTTTTCATATGGAGACGTCACCAATGACAATAAAATTCCACAAATTTGGCCTCTGCTCGGCACTTACAGCCATTTGGTCAGTGATGGTTCTTTGACCTGCCTTTGCCTGGTATGACAAAGGACCACAGTTTTTACTGTCTTATGCAAAGGATAGCAAAAGTCAGTGGCCTTTGCAGAAGGGATTCAAATTGATGACCTTATCATCAGAAGGTAAATATGCTATTCATAGTGAAGGGAATGTTAGACAACAGCAAAGTCGTAACAACAAGTCTATACTAATTACTTACCAGACTCCTACTTAATTGTTCCAGGTCTCGTTTGTAATTCCGTAATTTGGATAACATCTGTGTACGGTAAGATATTGGGGCTACTTTGGCTTCTTCCTCCATCTCTTGTACCTACAACAATTTATAAAACAGAAGATGCTATCACCTTCAAATTTCATGACTATAAATACCGGTATTTCTTCATTTCAAAACCAGTTACACTTAGATAGCAGTACGTATGAGTAGTTCAATAGTTTGATATATGTTATCCAGAGAAATCTTATTTAGATATATACATGTACTGTTCTTATCTAAGTCAACTTGGAAAAAAACCCTGGGTCTATTTGAGGATACTCAAATACGTGTGAGCATCACCCAATTAGCAAACAGAAAATAGAAACAGAAGCCCACCACCTTTACTTCAACATGCGCTTTCCAGACAGGGTCATTAGTAACCAAAATTATATGCACTGATCAAAATTAAGTGGCTCATATAAATGTTGATGCAAAAACTGGTCACAATTCAGTACAATGGAACCTCACTTTTGAGATTACTCAAGTGACTGGCTAAAATTGGTCTGATTAGTGAGGTGGTCTCCTAAGTGAGGTTGAACTAGCCTTGAAGAGGTCTTATACGTGAGGTGATCTTGTGAGGTGGTCTTTAGGCAAGGTTCCAGTTTACTTATTGAATCACACTGGTCCAACATTTACATGTATTTTTACTGGTCTTGGGCTACAGTGTAAATATGAACATTAAGGTCTGTCATGCTATTGCACAATTCCTTTTCTTTTATACAAACAAGTATGTATGCATTTTTAAAAATTTCTTTTGATATCTTATAATGGATTTCTAACAGGCAGGATCTGTTTTCATTTGAAAAAAAAATCAGCTTACTTTCTATTGGAACTTGGACATTTTACTGGCATGTTAAGAATGCTACATGCATGTAAGGAAACTCTATCTTCCCTCTACAGACAATAAATCTGGTTCTCATATCAAACTCACAATAAAGTCAGCTTCCTCCATGTTTCTTTCCGCATGTCGGATTGCTGTCTTCTTTTCCTCTGAAAACATTAAAAACATACCACATAAAAGGATATAAAAGCACTTCTCATACAACGTTTATGAAAGGGGCGGTTTTGGCAAAGTGATCAGAGTACAGTTGAACCTGTTTTAAGAGACCCTCCAAGAGAAGGAGTAAAAAGGGTCACATATGACAGGTGGTCTCTTAATTCAGGTGATTTATATAGGAAAACCCCATTTTCGGAACTACTCATTTAGGTCACATAAGACAGGTTTCTCTTTAATTCAGTGGGTCGCTAAGGCAGGTTAGACTGAATTTGTCTATCGATTGAATGGTTTGGAGTTCAAGCCCGAGCCATTATACAGTTGGCTGTCTCTGTTTTTCGAACGAGATAGTAAAAACCAAGGTCTTGTGTCACAGTAGGTGTAGGTACGTTAAAGAGCCCTCCCAGCTCTACGGCCCAAGTGCCAAGCACTGACAAAATTTGCTTCTCTTCACTGGTACATGGTGATGTCTCCATATAAGTGAAAGATTCTTGAGTGGGAGGTTTAACAACAATACAATAACAAAAAACAAAAAACAAAAAAAAAAACAACAGTAGCAACAACAATGTACATGATACAGATTCTACAATCGAATGGTAGTTTCCTTTTCTGTATTGCAAACTAATTTCATTTTTCAAAGAAATCTGCCTTTGCTTGATTAGAAAAAAAACCTTATCAAATTAGCAGGTGTTACAATGTATCTACATGTATTTACAAATGATCTTATTTTTCAGCTCCCCTATCCTGTAACTAACATGGTAATATTCCAGTTTCGATTCCAACTTTTACAATCCTCTGTTACTACATGTAATGGTGACTAAAGGCCAATGCCTCCTAAAGTGATAGCTACGAAATCTTCACTTCGTGTATATTTGCAATTTTGTTTTGGGCATAATATTTCAAATTTAATGTGGGTGAGGTGATTTTTATCATTTGAAAATGTACAAAATTTCTCAACATGGCATTTAGCTGAGACGGAGTAGGGCCATTACCACATACGGGCACAATCAATAGTACAGGTAAGATATTTCCAGGACATTGAATTAATTAACAAATATTTAAATATCATTGTTTTTAATCTGAATTGATTTTTGTGGTAGAGTTTTAGAATCTTACGATAGATATGACTTTATGATAACAAAATTAAGGTTTTGCAAGCGTTAATACTTTCATGCAAATTTTCAAATAAACTAGCAAAAATCAAATGTTAAAATCAAGTATTCGTTTCAGCTCTAATGTTTGGTAACGACAACAAACATACTAAGCACATGATTGTTTTCATCTATTGAGTGACAACAAGATGTCAGAAGGCTGAAAGAGCTCCAGTAACCCAAATCCATTTAATGATTGGTAAAAATCTCATTTATTTTAGCTTGCCTCTAGAAATAGAAAACTTAAATGGGTGAGACGAATTACTTGAAGGTACCAAAAGTTATTGGAACGGACCAAAACGAACCAGAACAGACCAAAATGAATTAAAATATGATATTTTAAAGCTATTTTTTGTTTTAAAAGTATAATTTGTTAATGAATTCATATTATCTGGAATACCATTTGTCATCATTACTTGTGTTTCCGACGACGTATTTCATTAACCTGAATAATCGGAACGGAGTAAAGCCTAGGTTACACAATGTATAAATATTAATTTGCAAATTGTGATTAAAGATTATTTTGTACATTTTGTTATAAAAGCATCTTATGGGATTTAAAATTCATTTATAGATCCAATAAATTTTATTAAGATAAAACACTAAAGATTTATTTCATTAATCTGAATAACCCAAACGATGTTTAGCCTGGTGCAAATTCATGTACATAACACGTTACATGGCTTAATTCCCTTCCAGTTATTCAGATTAATGAACTCGTCAAAAGAACAACCAGTGATAACAAATAGCATTCCAAAATATTACCAACTCATAAAAATCTATATCCTTAATCTAAATATTGCTTTAAAAATAATAAATTTTGATTTGTGTTGGTCCGTTTTGGTTTGTTTTAGTCCGTTCCGATTAGTTTTGGTGCGTTCCGGTAATTCGTCACACCGAACTTAAATTTTCTTGCTGGCTAATGATGGTAGGCTACTATCATATGAGCATATCATTAAAACATTAGAAATGGAATTCACTAAATGTTTAAATAGAATTGAGGCAAATGTGACATGGAATGTCACTGGACTACAAATGTACGTTGCTTATGTTTATACAGGTATCAGGTAAAATAGTGGGACACACAATGAGAGTATGAAGATGAGCCATTAAGGATTTATCATCATTTACTGCATTTTACCGGCCTTTTTTTCTGAGACACTTTACTTTTGCTACCATATGTCACTGATTCATCTTGCAGTTGATGTGTACAGTACTCATTCTTTTCAGAAGCACTGTTCTACAAGTTTACACGTAGGAGTAGGTCTGTCGATATTGATTTGTGAATCCTTTCCAAGTTTCACATGACCGAGCTCGAAATAAATAAAATTGAAGACTATCCTTCAAAAATCATTACCTCCCGCATAATTGGGTATTTTCCTTTCTACACGTTCTTTCAAACTGTCTATTATAGATGTAAGATCATCCTCCAACGATTCAAACTTTTCCGATGACATTTTCTTGTGTTTTCATATCATGTGATGTCATGCAGGAAATAACGCAGTGCAATCTAGAATAAAAACCGGTGTGTGGTCCCCGGTATGTACAATAAACTAATCTCCGGAATACACACGGAGTCTCTCTCTCTCTCTCTCTCTCTCTCTCTCTCTCTCTCTCTCTAAGCATTGTAAAAGTTATTTTTAATTTTTCTGACCTTTTTATATTTAAAAAAGCGATAGGTGAAGATACCAAGGGGTACATTATATACCCCTGGTACATTATAATACCAGGGTATTCAAAATGCAAAAATCGAAATACGGACCAAGACGGAACCATGGTCAAACAAAAATAGACAATAATACAAACAGCAATCCACACACTGACAAGACGTATAAAACAAAAAAGAGGGTAACACGAATTCCATTACAAACAGGGGTGAATTCAGGTGCTCCGGAAGGGTAAGCTACTCCTGCACCGCGCGCAGCATCCGCCGTGTTACCAATGTTTCCAATCCAGAAATTATTTTCATACGGTGACAGTCGTAAACGAGAAAAGAACGGGGTTAGGTACTCGACAAGGGGAACACACCGCTCATCATCTGTTTTACAGACTGCCGGTACACTATACCGATCGACCAGGTCATGATGGCGACCATAAAACTTTCCAAGTGATGACTTCTATTCAACCACTACGAACTTTTGGTTCAGTAGCTTTATTCTCTATATTCAATTGAAACGTATACTCCATATGCAGGTACTGCTGGAATATTACTGCATAAAAATGGAAAGTTCATAATAGGGAAATTGAAGTCAGGCATATCTTTTGTCGTAAAGTTTAGTTCTCAACCGTCCCCATTGACAATCTCCAGGTGTAGGTCAAGGTATGAAGAAGACCTAGCAGTTTCTGCGGTGTCTATTATTTCGAGCTCATTTGGATAGATGCGATCAACATTTTCGCCAAATTTGGAATTATTTAATGAAAGAACATTATCTATGTGGTGGAACATGAAATTAAAGGATCGGACTTAGTTTTGTCTTTATTCTTTAAAATACTTTTTACGTGTACGTAGTCGGTCTTATGCGAATGCAATATTAAGTCAGAGAGAAAAGGAGCACATTTAGTACCCATTGGGATGCATAGTATCTGTTGAAAAATCCGCACACAGAACAAAACAAATATATTGTCAAAAAAGAAACAAAACTCAAGCATTCTGTGATGTAATTTTCAATGGATTTTTTTGGCAGAACCAGTGATCTTTTTAACTTGATTTACGCACACATGTGTTTATTTTCGCGAGAATCAGGTCGAAAGATTCTTTAACATTGAGCCCATGGTTGCCGCTTTGCAACAGCGGCTCGTCAGAGATCCCTCGCAACAGTGTAATGTACATGACATATATCAAGGGCCCTGTAACTACGCGATAGTCCTTTAGCTATGATTGGCATCATTGGTCGTGTGTTCGAGCACGCGTCGGTGAATTCGACTAGCTTTCCTGTACTTTAGATGAAACAGTAGAAACCGAGTTTCGTGTCACAATCGGTGCTGGCAGACTGGAATCAATGAAAAGTAACTATTTATGTTTACGGCGTCAGCCAAAGACAACAGATTTTAGTATTCGAAAAATACAATTTCCTCACCACGTCACTGTGGACAAATTTGATCCCTGGCAGTTAAATTATTATCAACAAGAAATTTCAGAGTGTCATCTGCGTCGAAAATCAACGAGTCACTCCTGCTTTGGTAGGCCCATAAGAAGGATTCGTGTTCTCCTAAGGTCCTGCAAACACAACGATGGCATCTACAACATTCTGAATATTAAGAGAGAGAGAGAGAGAGAGAGAGAGAGAGAGAGAGAGAGATCAATGAAATTGTAGTCGCTTCTCAATGGGACATCTGATGTAATGACTTAAAGCAGGGACATTTATATGTCCCATCTTAAAAAGAAATAAATGTGAAATATGTAAATTTTACCGTCATTTCTTGTCTTGGTTTGTTTTGGTAATATTCGCATTATATCAGAAACAAACTGTATCAGAAATCCTTTGATATTTTAATGAAATAATAGACTAAATTATCCGATTAATAAATGTTTTTTACCCTGACCATCCCTCAAAGTTTTTCTGCCTTTCTTCATACATGCGGAACAGTCGGGATAACATTAGATACACACGGAGGCCCTATAGTGGAACCTCGCTATTAAGACCACCCAAATGACTGGCCAAAATTTGTCTTATTAGTGAGATAATCGTCTTAGTGAGGTTGTAATACCCTAGAATAGTGCATGCGCTGATCCAGAGGGGATCAAGGGGTGGACCCCCTCCCATGAATTTGCAAAGTATATACCATATATATGTATATTGATAATCGTCATTGGTCAATGGTGCTTAAATGCTCATTTTAAGAGGGTTGACTTCTTGTTGATATATGTTCGACCCCCCTCTTGAAAAATTCTTGATCCGCGCTAGTGAATCGCGCTGAATCATCAGATTTATGTCTGCTTGCGCGGATCCAGAATTTTATTGTGAGGTGGTTCGTTTAGGCGAGGTTCCATTGTGCAGGATCTGTACTGTGAGGCGATATCCGAGGTGAGTCCCGCTGGTGGCAACCAACTCGGATGTAAAACAGATCATTTGTAACAAATCTTTGGTGTTATCTAAATTGATAGGTTATTAATGAATGTTTATTTTTCCTCAGTTTTAGTATTTTTGCCGTTTCTTTCGTCATCATTATTTAGGAGTGTACTGGGATTTTTATGTCGCACGATTTAGTAGCCACGTAACATTTTGTAGTATATACAGTCATATTGTTTATGGTATCAAATAGCACGTTATGTGCCTCTTGGGGTGCGTTCGATTCATGTATAATGCATAGGAAGTTGGGGTTATTTCAGTTCATCTCGTGCACGCAGGCGGTGCATATCTAATCTTCAAAATACTACAAATTCTCAGACTATAGACTAATTACTAAAATAAAGAATTAATATGAGATTGTTCCCTACTAATATCTAATATGACACCGCAGTTATGAAAACCAATAGTCATACTGTTATTATTAAACATGTATAGACCTAGTGTTTTGATACTTAACCAAATTCCCTATTTCGTTTTCGCAACGAAATACTTAAGACTTTTATACTTTCACTTTCATTTTCATATCAGTTAAATCTTTGACTTTCATTTCAGTGAAAATCAAGTCTCATTTCACTCAAACCGCCAGTAAGGGAATATAGACAAAATATACAAACCCAAAGAAGCGATCGGCTGCATCAGCATTGTAAAACTTACCTGTTCTCTAATGAATATACGAGTTTCAACAAACACACCGACATGAACAATTTAACAGAAATGAAAAAAAAAAGATATTGAATTGACTATGGAAACAGGTGTTTATAGAAATACGACTCCTTCTGTTGACCAACCCACCTGTCACCGAACATCCCCATTGAGATTCATAGATTAATTCATTTAGACTAAATAATTATTCCAAAATACAATGCTTTTTGGTCTTTAACAAACTGGACAACACAAATCGTACAAAAGGGGACAAGGCCATGGTTAATAAAAAATTCTATGTCAGAAGGCAAAGGTATAAACCATAAAAGGTACAATAATCCATATTCATGGAAAATTGATTGGAGATAAAAATATTTGCGCTTTTGCTCACTTTTGCCAATGACTATGATTGAGGATAAAGAAGATATTGACTAAAATAATGAAATAAATGAACTGTACGGCAATACAGAACAACTGCTGTTTGATTTAATGCTCACAAGACTATCTCTGAATATTGGTAGTGACCTACCGTCCGACTGGTTCAAAACTTTAGCTTCACATACAGACCAAACAATTAAAACACGAGCATTCGAAAGGTACTAAATGTATTTTCAAATGTCCTTTATTATAACATATTGGTAATTTTGAAAAAAAAATCCAAAGTGCACGAATGACGACCATTTTGGATTTGTTTTCAAAATTGCCAATAGATATAGAACACAAATACAATATATCAGGGTCCCTCCCCCCCCCCCAAAATCTTACGATCAAAATCACTCGTAATCTTAAGTTAGCGATATTTCAATTGATCGTATTTTGTACATTTTACGATAAAATTGACCAATTGTGATGAAATTTGATTTAGATTAATGATATAAATCAGATTGTGACTGTATTCATTTATTTACATTTAGAATTTGTCAAATAAACAATAATAAAATTCCATACACTTACGACTACAAGTGATTTTTATCGTAAGATTCTTTGTGAAAAGGGCCGCAGATGCCCATGGGAAAAAAACCGCAACGGTTGAATATCTCAAAAATCATTGAAACTCTTCATGATATATGTACGCATGTAAAATATGAAGACGCTAGTGTTTCTGTCGTCAACCACTTGATAAAGGCCAAGGGGCCGAACATTTGTGGAAACAGAAACATCCCAATGGGTACAAACTGTGCTCCTCTACTTGCTGACTTATTTCTTTATTCGTATGAGGCTAATTTCATGCATGGTCTGTTAAAGAATAATGCCAATAATTGGCAATAATTGGCCCGAACCTTTAACTTCATTTTCCGCTATATAGATGACGTTCTTTCATTAAATAATCCCAAATTTGAGGAATACGTTGATCGCATCTATCCAAATGAGCTTGAAATAAAGGACACCACGGAAACTGCCAAGTCTGCCTCATACCTTGATCTACACGTGGAGATTAACAAAGAGGGAAATTTGTGAACAAAACTCTACGACAAAAGAGACGACTTCGATTTCCCTATTGTGAACTTTCAATTTTTCAGCAGCAATATCCCCGCAACACCTGCATATGGAGTATACATCTCTCAGTTGATACGATATTCCAGAGCATGCGTTTACTATCAGGATTTCTTGGATAGAGGTTTGCTGCTGACAAAGAAATTGCTTAACCGAGGGTTCTTAATAGTTAAATTGAAGTCATCACTTCGAAAGTGTTACGGCCGCCATCACGACTTGGTGGATCGATATGATAAATTTGTAAAACATGATGAGGGATATGTTCCCCTTGTCGCATACCTAATCCCGTCCCACCTTTTCTTGTTTATTATTATCACCCATTGTGACTTATGCCCGTATTTGGTATGTGACACGGCATGCCATCATGGCCTGGTTGATTTATATGGTAAATCTGTAAATAACATGAGATGAGATATGTCCCCCTTGTCGCATACCTAATCCCGACCTCCCCTTTTCTCGTTTATGACCATCACCGATTGTGACATTTTTGTTTTCGAAAACTTGTGACACGGTGGGTGCCGCGCGCGGAGCAGGAGTTTGCTTACCCTTCCGGAGCACCTGAACTCACCCCTTATTTTTGGCAGGGGGTTCGTGTTACTTTATCTTTCGGTTTTACACGTCTTGTTGTGTTGATAGCTGTTTGTGTTGTCTCTTTTTTGTTTGGCCATGATTTCGTCTGCCTTTGGAGTTTTGAATTATTGATTCCCCCTTAGTATCTTCTACAGTCTACCTTTTTGATAAGTTGACAGTTACAATGCAAATTTTCTGAAATCACCATGCTATTACAGAACAGTTTTACATAACTAAACGTGACTTGAAATGATGATCCTTAAACAAAATATAACGAGTGCTACAAGCATGAGATGATGATCTTCCCGTACACATGATCTCACTGCCTTCTCGGAGCTCACTATATTATCATGTACATGGTTTTTGAGGGTAGGATATAGGAATATTTGTGGTCAGTAAAAAATTACTTATCTGGCGAGGCGCAACCATCATTTAACAAAAGGGATACGTCATCCTGCAGTGTGATTAAAAGAGCGAGAGGAAAAATACATAGTCGGCACGTGGTCTCTTTTAATAATTTTCATTGGACAATTCTGTCTGAAGTGGGATAACATTGGTTCCTTAGTTTACATTCCGTTTGTTTCTCCCTGTTCGTATCTTATCCCGTTTTATAATCTTGAAAACGGAATATAAATGGTTTTGTTCACCTAACATTTCAATTACAGATGTATTAGACCCAAAATCACATACGTGTGACTTAAGTTCATTGTTTCTATATTTAGGTTAGTTTTCTTCTGTTGTTGGAACCTATAGAGCTTAATGAATTTTTGCCTAATTGGAAAATTCTTGAGAAAGGTATTCATATCGGTTATTGAGTACAATATATGAAATGGATATGCAAAGAAACAATATATGAATACTACTCAAGTTATGAATTATTCATTTTATTGACAATCAAATAGCTTCGCAAGGAATATCTCCGTCTTCAATATGAAAGAGGCCATTTTTCTTTTGATATAAGATTAAATATTTCTGTTTTGCTGTGTTGATGTACATGCTCTAATTTAAATTGAACTTTATTTCAATTGACCGGCTTCAAAAATCAGTTTTGATTTATGATATTAAAGACTTATTCTGTTTATTCTGGGTATTTTCACATTACAAACCACACCACAGAACCTCCTATTGTACTTTGTAACCTAAAGAATAGATACAAATCCGCTATGTCTCTGTTAGGATTCAAAACCACAACTTCGGTCTTGAGGCAAGTGCCCTGCCGCGGATTGTTGTTGTGGTTGCATTGTTGGTAACAGGTCCAGCTCAAGAATCTTTCACTCATATGGAGATGACATCGAATCCTGTTGAAAGTCTTAAAAATTTGGCCTGTTCTCTTGTTTGGCTATTGAGTATTGAGGATTCTTAAACATGCTGACACCTACTAGACACGTGACCTCATTTTTCATTGTGTCATCCAATGGGCAGAAAAGGGTCACTCACTTCCATCGGGCAGACCCTGACTATCGTCCGCATGATCTGAAGGTGTACACGCTACCACGAGGGCACGACGAGTAACCGCTAATTAGTACATGTATATAGAAAAAAGTAAACGTAACGAACAGTGATCGATCTCATAATTCCTATAAGGAGTGCAAAATAAGTAGTTGGGCAAACATGGAATACACCAGAGGTGGGATCAGGTGCCTAGGAGGAGTAAGCATACTATGTTGACCGGTCACACCCGCCGTGAGCCCTCATCAGTAATCACATTTTTAATATTTCGAAGGATAATCCGAGGGGCACCAACCGTTCTGTTAGAGTCTGTGTATAGAACTATTTCATGTACCACACAATACCCCTTAACGTTTGTGTGGGACAACTATCTTCAATAGTAATAGAACGTATCTCTACGTTGGCGCGGGATGCCGTCTTCTAGCGAGGTACATCACTAAAAGAAACAATAATCCCACACAAATGCTATGGGACAACACGTGGTACGCGAAAAAGTCCCATTGTCAGTACACGTACTTATTTACGTGTATACGATTTGTCATCTGCTATATTAATGTGATGATGCAATAAGAAATGAGACAGCAAATATAAATCAATTGAAGTAAATTCGATATTCTCTGCAAAGTATCAATGTTTATACTTAAAGTAATAATAATGAAAAGAAAGAGTTTGTGTGGGCTGAAGCAAAAGACGATATAGGAGCGATGACTTAGATGCACTAGCGATTAATATGTAATGACGCAACCATTTGTTACCAAACCAAAGATGATGGTACTCAATGACCTCGTAGTAAAGCCAATAACAAACATGATAAAAGTTTAATGCTATTTGATTCCTTTTTTTAGTTGATCACGAATCATTTGAGGAAATTTATTGAAGAGGTAAATATTGATAAAGTTTACTTGGAAAATTCTTAAATATAAGTGAAATCAGACAGAAATGCCATCTGAGAAAAGAATGTATCAGGACAGTTTCTGTTCTAAAGGAAATCATCCATTCCTATTATTTTGGGAATTTATTCCTTACTTAATTCATTTCAGTTTGACTACTGAAGATTTGACTTGTCAACAGGGGGTGGGGTGTTTATTTCTCCTTGGTACCTGATATCACTTCTGTATTTTCAGAGGTCTTTGTTTGTCCTGTGATCTTCGACACTATCTCATAGATGTATGATAACTAGCCATATGTTATTTAATGTTTATAATGGTTAAACAGTTCATCTAATTAACATAAATAACAGCGGGAATGCCACAAGAGACCGAAACTATGCATTTAAATAAACCAAAATTATGCATTTAAATAAACCGAAACTTTGTCTTCAAATAAACCGAAACGATGTCTTCAAATAAACCGAAATTATGTTTTAAAATAAACAGAAACAATAGATTTAAATAAACCGAAGTTTTTTTCAAATACACCGGAATGGAGTTATTCTTCAAATAAACTGAAACTATGTCTTCAAATAAACCGAAACTATACATTTTAATAAACCAAATCTATGTCTTCAAATAAACCGAAACTATGTCTTCAAATAAACCGAAACTATACATTTTAATAAACCAAAACTATGTTTTCACATAAACCGGAACTGTGTCTTCAAATAAACCGGAACTGTGTCTTCAAATAAACCGAAACTATGTCTTCAGATAAACCAAAACTATTAATCTAAATAAACTGAAACTATGTCTTAATTCTAATAAAACCGAAACGAAGTCTTCTAATAAACAGAAACGATTTCCTCAAATAAACCGAAACTATATCTTTAAATAAAACGAAACTGTGTATTTAAATAAACCGAAACTATTCATCTAAATAAACCAACATTGTGTCTTTAAATACGTAAACAATGTTTTTGAAAAAGGCGATACTATATATTTCAATAAAGCGAATCAATGCCTTTAAAAAAGCAAAACTGTGTCTTTAAATGAATTGAAACTGCTAATATGTCTTTTATATACCGTAACCGAAGCCATGTTTTTAAATAAAGCGACACTAACTATGTTTTAGATTTAGATCTAGAACCATATATGACACTATTAGCGATATTCACTGAAATATACTATATGTAGTATACTGCGCTGCAAACAGACCCCAATGTACGTCAAGAATAGAGTTAAACAATTAAACGTGAATACATTGTATTTAACCTACATTTTGGTTTCAAAAGCCTGATCGACTACTAAAAACAAGACTTTCTGAAAAAACAAAATGTAGGTTAAAAGTCTGACTACTAAAAGAAAGAGGGGCCTCCGTGGCCGAATGGTTAGGGCATTGCGCTTCAACCAATCAGTCTCTCACCTCTTGTCAGCGCGGATTCGAGCCTCGCTGGAACCTAAATTGATAATGTGAGAAAGTTTGCCAGTTTACTTGCGGATGGCCGGTGGTCTCTTTCCGGGTACATTTTTTACCGGGTTCTCTCCTCCACCAATAAAAAACTGGCCACCACTTATGACTGAAAGATTGTCGAGTGTGGCGTAAAGAAAAATAAAGCAAGACATCTTTACACAGAGGAACACATCTTAGTGTAATTTTGACCGCTACCAAGACCTTTCTACACAAGGTAATCCATTATATCACTATAACCCCTATATTGCCTATCAAACCTTTTACTTTTAAATTTACTATAACATGAACTTTTGAGTGGATGGATGTTGGGTGATATTGACTAGAAAAAACAGTCATCGTTATGATTATTGGTAAGGTATATGATAATTGGTTGTTGTATTTCTTTTTAAAACATGTACAGTTTTCCTTTTTTAAAAAAGGTGCATACAAAGGTAAAATGGTACAAACTGTAGCTAAGATATCAGAGTATTGACATATGTGTAAAGGAGAATTTCAGACCATATTAAGATATGATATTCTCATAAATAAAGAGAAATCAACCAGAGACTGTGTATCTCTTATTTCTATTCTACACGCTCTGGTGATCTTCATATTGAACAGTTTTCTTAATTGCCTAAAATATTACATACAAAAAGCACACATACTAATGTAAAATGATACTCATCTACTTCGATGCAGTAGATCGATGCAATTTTAATAACTTCTGTATAATACGCATGTCTTCGAGTATGTAAAAGGTAACCTTATGTAGATTATCTATATTTCATCACGTAGAAGTACATGTTGTCTATTCAAAGGTATCTACAGAGATATAAAAACGGTCATTATACATTTTGATGAAGCAGTTCATGCACACGATAATAAAAACGTTGATAAGAGTTGAATTCTTTATTCTGTATGCCATCTGGCATATCAGATAATGAACAACATATTTACAATATATACAATGAGAAAAAAGATAAAGAGAGAGAGAGAGAGAGAGAGAGAGAGAGAGAGAGAGCTTACACAAAGTTTGGCTCATGATTGACATGTCAAAAAGAATACTGTATCTTCTATACTTAGATACTTAGAGAAGACATTACTTATTCAAGGAAAATTAATTGACAATTGTTTTCTATATTATAACAGTAAATAAAACATTGTAGACCCAGTTTCTTCTAACTGATTCGAGATATAAAAAATTAATCAGATTTCTCATAGTTTTAACATTAGAAGAAGACATAAGTTGTGTTGACTTATAAATACTAGATATGGTATATGAATATTTCTTAATATAATTTTTTTAATATCACAATAGTATGGACGCTTTAAGATGAAATTAAATTCGTCCTCTAAATGTTGAGTATTGATCAAAGCCGGTGTTAAAATGTTCTTTGATGAGTAATCGTATGTAGAAATACGCCAGGGACTAACCAGGAAGTTAATTTTTCATTATAAAAATCATTACTAATACATGTAATTACTAATAATATAATTTGTTTTATGGTTATAATAATCATTAAGCCAATTTTTATCACTGTTATATAATAATTAGGTATATTTGTTTTGAGTTATAGGAATGCCCTCGTAAATTCATAAAGGCAATTATACGTGCTATTTATTTTCGTACCATATTTATCAAACATGATGACTTGAAGCTTTCCATATCATAGATGCTGAACAAAGATTTTATCATGATGAAAAGAGAATATCTCTCTCTCTCTAGTGCGAGCGTTTTTTGTTATCAAAGTGTGTTATGTCACTTTCCTCGTCATTTTAGTTTATTATAACCAATACCAAAATCATTCAGTCTTCAGAAAATTTTCTACATGCTAAGGACTTACTCCTACTAAGTGAAGGGGGTGGGCTTGAACGTGTCAAGTCAATCCGTGACACTGAACCTCGGATTTTACTGTCTTTTCCAGGGGACAGAAAACTAGATCCTGAAACATCGAGTCTCACATCCTAGACAACACCCAAATACAAAGAGGAAGTGCGACAGTGTGTTAGGTATCTCAGTGTTTTTTACAAATAAGTGAGGAATCAAATCCATGACCTTACGTTTTCATTTAAGAACACATATATGTTGATCTACATTTTCCCTTAGATTAATAGTGTCAATTCCCAACATACCCGTATTTCAAATATCAAATGATGTAATACAAATATCAGAAAATTGCGTACCCGATATTACTAAAAATCTATACAATTGAAATCCAGCATTTCGTCGACAAAAATAGAATGGTTCTGGAATAATTCTGCCACGATGTTAGTTCCCTTATTTACATTTATTTTAGACTTTCAACATATATGCCACATTTCTCTTTTCAGGTTCATTTCACTGCAAGAAAATCGACATAACACAAAAACGTTAGCGCAATTCATGTACAAATGATTGATTTATTGTTTATTTCAACCAGCACAACTTACATGTTATGTTGAAACTTGAGACAATATAAAAATTCGATTGATACGGGGAAATACAGAGCAATGGAAATTTAGAGATGGGATCAGGTCACACGGAAGTGTAAGCATCTCCTGATAACTGGTCACTTCCGCCGCACGCCCGTAGTCTAAGATTTAGTAAATGAGAAATGGGCCCCAGTTATAGCTGACCTGGAATATACGCCACCTTAGAAAGTGAACAAATTCAGTAAATAAAACAGTTTAATTGTAAACAAGGAAACTATTCCGATTTTAAAACTGTTGCTCGAAATCGTGATTTCTGAAATCCTCTGAAACAACCTAAAATTAATTGGTTACTGAGAGTTATCTCGCTTAGCAATGTGAATCTCCATTATTGTGAGTGGATGGCGTGTTATTGTTTAACGTCCCACTCAAAAATAAGAGCAATTCTTTGTTGTTAAAAATTTAAAGTTATAAATGAAAAAAAATAATGGAAAAGGTAAATAGAGGAACTTGAAAACTTCGCAGACATAAAAAACAATATCTCACATCACAGTTGGTGTCGAAGCGTTCCATCTGATCATATGCATTTAGTATTTATTATTTGTGGTATTCAATTTTTTCCATATAAGTGACATATGAGTGAGCGGAACGTTGCAACGAACAAAAAAAAGAAAAAAGAAAAACTAGGCTATGATGAAGTGTTCACCTAATTCGCAACAACACCGTGTTGCGTAATAGCACGTAGATGTAGTAAGCTGTATACAAACAAATCTAATTCATGTCTACGTCAAATTGACTATGAACATCCATTGTGTCATATATTGAACATGCTTGCAAAAAATTGAGATGAATGCACGCCAAATGAGATACAAAAATAGACAATAATACATGAATCTAGGTCACAATAAATGTCAGACAGAAACAGGCTCCTGACACGTGTTACGTGGTTTTAGTTTTCATAGTAAATGTCGCACCACTCATTATTCCCAATTTCTATAACATATACGTTAAGTTTACGACCCTTTAGCATTTCTCGTCTTTTGAATGTAAGACAGTTATCTGTATCGATGCTACTTCAGTTTAAGGAAGGGATTAAACAGTTTTGGAAAGAAACATGGCATTTGATGGTGATAAATCTGTTATTTAATAAAACTCGTATAGAGCAATGTCATGTGTTAAGTAACCAATCGATGGCTTTTATCATGTAAAGCATAACAGAAATTGATTAAATATGCAAGTGGGATTAATGTCAGTGAAATTTCCTCGACTTCACAAGTGGTTTTACAATTTAATTTCTACCTTGTCAACACATTTGTAGAATACCTCTTTATTGACACTGACAATATAGTTTAAACTTTGATCTTTGGCAATCCTATCGATTAGAGCTAGTTGCTTTGTAACCAGTGATATACGTGCTTTCAAAAGCTGTAAAAAAAGACCCGTTCTATCATCGATACTTATGTGGTAGTTCTCTGATTGTCTCAAAAGTACCGTTATTCTAAATAGAGATTACGGAAATTTAACAGTTGGTTTCCAGTTCTGCAATGATTTACTGTAAGTCGATTAATCGTTTAAATCTGTAGCAACCAATGAGAGAGAGAGAGAGAGAGAGAGAGAGAGAGAGAGAGAGAGA
>JACSZP010005519.1:0-34478 GCA_016161895.1 Pinna nobilis | reverse complement strand
TCCCAGCGTAAAAGAAAATAGAGACAGAGAGACTTACTAAGATGACAATTGGAAGCGAAACGATAATGGATTTCTTACAGAGTTGAAAGAAAGAAAAATTAACAGAACATATTTTATCACAGATGTTTTCTTAGCAGTCCCCAATCTAACTCAATTAATTATGTCGCATATAGAAAAGGAGAAAGAACCATATTGCAAATAGCGGTTTAGATAGATTGGGCAGTCCTATGTCTGTAAGAAGTGATGAACTGAATTAAATGAACTATATACATGTATATGTAGCTGATACAATAACCCACGTTAAAAAAAAAAGATATTGTTAATCATTTTAGGGAAGTTTAACTATTTGGCAGATAGCAGTGCTTCACTTTATATTTTCATATACCTTAGCACAATAGCATGGTTACATGTTCTAATGCAAATTAATATATTGAAATTCTTGTGAAAGAACCGTAAACATTATCGTATTTATCAAAGGGAATTTAAGTTAAAGAGTACCTGTACTGAAAAATTATATTTTCATCGATCATTTGTGTAAGTTCGCAATGTGAAATCCGATGCAATGACTTAAAGCAGGAACATTTATACGTCCCAGCTTAAAAGAAAATAGAGACAGAGAGACGTACTAAGATGACCATTGGAAGCGAAACGATATAGGATTTCTTACAGAATTGAAAGAAAGAAAAGTTAACAGAACATATTCTATCACAGAGTTTGTCTTAGCAGTCCCCAATCTAACTCAATTATTTATGTCGCATACAGAAAAGGAGAAAGAACCATATTGCAGATAGCGGTTAAGGTAGATTGGGCAGTCCTATGTCTATAAGAAGTGATGAACTGAATTAAATGAACTATATACATGTATATGTAGCTGATACAATAACCCACATTGAAAAATATATTGTTAATCATTTTAGGGAAGTTTAACTATTTGGCATACAGCAGCACTTCTCTCTATTTTTATAGACCTTGGCACAATATCATGGTTACATGTTCTAATGCAAATAATTTGAAATTCTTGTGAAAGAACCGTAAATATTATCGTATTTATCAAAGGGAATATAAGTTAAAGAGTACCTGTACTGAAAAATTATATTTTCATAGATCATTTGTGTTAGTTGGTTGGACGAAACAATATTTCAAATATCTTCAACGGAAGGATATACGAATATACACAGCCTTGAAAACAAAACAAGAATAGTATACGAAAATCTAGATAACAACGGAAGTGAACCCTGAAAAGACTGCATACATGCGCAGTTATTGGAACATTTCGTTTTGAATGCTCTTAACATATTATTTGATTGAAAATGGACAAATTAATTAAAATGATAATGCGTAGAACTCTTTTATTTGTGTCAGGTCAGAACGAGGTTACATTGTATTCTTTTCGGGACAATTAGAGAAAATAAAGACTGACAGAAGGCCGCCATTATGTTCATTATGTCAGATTTTATCTGTGGCAGGTAGAATGAATGAAAACGCCATATAAACTGCGTAATCCACGAGAGGGCGCAAAAATCAGGAACTCGAACAAAATTTCGGTCCGTTATATCAACGGAAAATTCATTAGCGAGAGATATGTATTAATTATTTGCATTATAATCTAGAATTCTACGTATGAAATTAATTGGTCTGATATGAATGGGTCGTTAAACTTCTTTTATTCTTCGTTTAGCGCACTACGGCATGATATCGGATTGATCTGAGCGGTGACGGCCACTTTGATCCTTTATAATTATCAGAGGCCGCATCACTACCCACAAATGATAAGCAATAATAAAGACATTTCAACTTTTACAATCTGGTGGCTGACCAGATGCTAATGGTGTTTCATTTCTCACATTTTAGTGGTAAGAGTATTAATTAGATGTTGAATTTCATGCATCTATTATGAGCAAAATACAGCTTCTTTCAATGTATTAGAATATGGAATTTCACTGGAGAAATGGATATTCTGTATCATATTCTTTCTCTCATCTTTTCCTAGCTTTGCTGCTGTTTTTATGAGTATTTCCAGAAAAAAAAGAATTAATATTTCATAACTTACTTAAGAATGAAGAAGAATTTTTAGAATTAGATGAATTGAAGTTAGAACAGTTCGAAAATGGGTGAAATAGAAGATACCAAGGGGCATTCCAAATAGAATAAGTCAACGACAGATAGAATCGTGGCCAAAACAAAAAGGAGACAAAATTACAAACAGAAATTCACAGATACACTTAAAGCTAAATATAGTGTAACATGAACTCCACTAAAAAGCGGGGGTGAGTTAAGGTGCTCTGGAAGGGTAAGTAACTCGAAGTTAGTTTCTTTCAGGAATATTACCTTCAGTTTGTAAAGGTTTATATCATTGTGTCAATATTCTCAAGTTCTACTGCTCTGCATTCCCTGTATACTTTATCCTCTCTTTGTTCAAGATTTATATTCAAAATTGATGAATCTTTTTTTAAAGTTTCAATTCAATTTCATTTTCATGGTTAATTAGAAAATATTTTATGTTTCATACGAGTCTTTGATATATTTTCCACTGTATCATTTCAAACATTTGAAAATTTAAACAGAAGTTAAAAATAAAACGTTTTGTTCTAACAAATCCAGAAAGGGATTATCGCCTAAAACATTGAATGTTCTGAAATTTCTGATAGAAAGATTTTAAGTCTGCATTGGAAAACTAAAAATCTTAATTAGTCATAAGATAATTAGGTGTTTTAATGGTGAAAGTTCTATCAAATTTGATTAGAAATCTCTAAATATTTATTGGGGAAAATGTGTTTTTATATGAAATATATAGTAGAAAAAAGAGTCCACATACTTTTTGCAAGTCTCTGTATTACAGAACGTTGAAATGTGGATGTATGGTTTCTTTTTATGTATCGTTTAAAAAATGTACATGTACATGTATGTTGCTATAGGACACACAAGTTGACGAGAAAAATTCAAGACTATTCATTGTACATACCAGCCGGGAATTCAATAGATACCTAGCTATCTTACCAGTAGCGTTAGGCCTTGAAAGGCATAGATATAGTTATATAATTTCTAAATACAATGTACATATCTACAGATCTGAGATTTGGCAGATGGCTTGCTTCTATTGTGGCAAATGTCTGAGAATGAATCCTCCAGATGAGCTAAAGGCAGCGGTCATGATCCATATAGGACATTGGCTTGACCCATAAAATGACCATTACATCTTTGAGTGGATGATGCAGTACAGTTCCGGTTAATGATCGCAAGGACCGGGCCAGTAAGGTTTTGTCATTATTTACATAAACTATTATTGCAGTGACTCAAAATAGCAAAACCACATTTGAAATAAATCGGTATGGAAACTAGACCTGAGCAGACTATGATAGCAATTCCCATTTTGACAGGCAGAATCTCGGATGAAAAAAACTAAAAGACTTTTGCCTGTTACTACAGCTCATTAGAGCAGTGCGCTCACGGTGCACGTGTAGACTTTTCATCGTCACAACCCGCGTTTCTGATATGAAGTGGTTCTAGCAACACAATTTCCCATGTCAGTATATTAATTACTCCAGCAAATGTATGACATCGTCTTGCCTACAAAACTAAGCTGCTCGCCCATTTGTTTTGTTGGCATCCTCTGACGATAACATCACTTTTGTTGTAAATATTCACCGTTTTACGTTTCTATCAAAATATTTACCGTGGCACTGGAATGCAGCATGTGTATTTTTGTTTTCTCTTGTTTGTCCTTCCCTTCTCATAGACATATATTTGCTTCGTGCTGAACACCTGGATGACACCACATGTGGGCAATGGTTGCCTTCCACAATGTACCTAGGGTATAAAGGTCACGGAAAGTTACTAAATTAAAATTACTGTCAGAGAACAGGAAGGAACTTGATGAAAAATGAACCTAGGACATTTTAAATCTGTATAAGAAGAACTGTTTACTTGTTTTATTTTTGCTTTAAGTCACTTTAAACAATCTCTCAGTTATATGGTAGCGGTTACTAGTAGTTTTTTTATTGATGGAAGAGAGAACCCGATTACAAATATGCCCGGCACGACAACATTGGTCTTCCGCAACTATTAAAACTGGCAAACGTTCTCACATAATCAACTTTGGTTTGGAGACTCGAAATTCAAACTGACTGTAGATGAGAGACTAAATGATTTATAGCACATGGTCTGACCACTCGACTACAGAGGTCCCTCTCTATAGGAAGTAGAATATAACTTCGAGTAATGACAGCCTCACTGAGGAAAACTTGAAATTATCAATTTCTACCTTACTCATGGTACAATCTCACTCACTAGCCGAGACCTTGTTCATTTACTTGTTATACCATAACCCTTCTGCTGAAGATCGAAATAAAACCAAGAGTTAAATTATGTTGCTAAAGAGTTGGTTGGATTCTTTGGTTTCAGGGACAATCGCTTTCAGACCGTTTAAAGCCTGTCACCTAGCTGGTTAAAAATTGAATTATGCTGGAACATGTTAACATTACTTATTGAGTTTATAATCCTCGAGGTCACCTGAGTATAAATGAAACAGTTTATAGGAAAACAAAAAATAAAAGAAATTTGACGATCCTTATTCTGAGGTGTATATATTTATATATGTTTACAACTTACATGACATTCGTACCTATTTTCGGATTTTTATTTATGACATTAAATGTAATAGGCGCTTGTCATTATCATGTCAAAATATAGAATGTTTTACTTTCAAGTAATGTAGGCCAACGTTGTCTAATTATGGTTGTGACATAAATGGTGATAATGTTCATGTTGTAACACCCTGATGTTATCGGTATGTGAGATATCATATGTCATGTGACATTTGTGCTGATATATCAGATATCACTAGATAGTGACGTCTACATTTGATACAAACTACGTACCGGATACTACGTTGTTTCTGATTCTTCTTGAGGCTTCTTCTTAAGGCTTCAGATGACTTGTATATATTCAGTTAGTGAAGATTAGCAGACGTTTGTCATTGCTAATACAGGTTATAAAATTAACAAACACAAATAGTCACAAAAAGACCATCAAACAACACGAAAATCCAACATAAAATTAGAACAAATTAAGACTGAATTATACTGACTTTCTCTTTAACGATTTCTTCATCTATCTATTTATCTATCTATCTATCTATCCTACAATGTACTAGAATTACTCAGTTGAATTAAAACAAACGAGAAACCTGATAGTCTAGATATAACTTTTGAGAGAAAATTTTATTTCCATTGTTGGGCACTTGTTGAAACTCTTGTCTACGTATGTTTCAAAACTGTAATGGAGACAACTTGAATTCTGAACTCGAATACATTTTTTTCAACATTTTCCTCGAATTAACCTTGTCTTAGATATTGGTACTTAAATGCATTACATGCCACCGAATACCAAGTTGTAGTCGTCAAAGTATTTCTAGTGCACCTGTTTATGATGTCTGGATACTTGATTTTCTTCAGAAAAAATGAACATAGAATTGAAACTGGAAAGAACAAAAAAGAAATGAAGGTTATACGAAAGTTATTTGAATCCTCTAGAATTCGAGAAATTTGGATTAATATCGATCGAAACACTAAAAGCAATTGTGAATTCCAAAATGGAGAAAGATATACATTCACATAACGAGTTCGAATTATTGAAGTGTCTTAAATAAAACGATCATTTGCAAAGTTCACTCGTGAGATTTGATAAAGTTTGATAGTAAATGACCCCTCCTTATGTCATAATTTTACAACACATCTTCAATTACTGATAATTGCTACCTTGAGTAAGATCTATTTCCTCCTGATTATAATTCATAAAACAACATTAAACTTTCCCTGTTCCTAGTTAAACATATACAATGTATTTCCAATTTTAGAAAAGAAATTCTGTCATTTGACAATTCGACAGAATGAGAGATTATCAATTCCTGTCAATGCTTAGAACAGTATTATAAAAAAGGCAGTCTAATCCATCGAACATGCCTCGTCACATGGTAAGGTTTCGTTTGTCATGTTTCGACATTTGAAGCAACAAACAGCAGGCTAATCATCGCATCTGGACAACTGTTCACCCAGCAGGGTCTCCGTAAACATATTATCCATATCGGACTTTGTCACTTAGTCAAAACCATTGACATAATATCATTTCCGTCTGAAGTAAACTGTCTATTCAGTTGATTTTATTAGTATTATAGCGCTAGTGTCTGGTATGGCAGAAAGCACGGCATTATCATTGACCGAAACTATGACTGCCGACTTCTCGGGTTTTTATGTACTTGTAGCTTAAACGTTGTTTTTTTTTTTTTTCGCCGTTGCTTTTTCATTTTTTTTCTCTAGACAAAATGTCATTAGATCTTTCTCATACTGATGTTTTATATCCGTTTGGATGTTTGAAGGACATAAATAAAGAGATTCTAGTGTAATAACTTAACAAAGAAGAAAGTGATTTTTTATGTATGTCATTTATTAATTTACTAAATTAAAAGCGAGTACAGGAAAAAATTGAAATAAGTAAAGGACATTTACAATGCATAATATTTTCTTAATTGTGCTGATATAAAGCTGAAGAAGTGATACTGTAGTTAAATCCATGTTCTAATAGTTATATGAGGAGTTGATAAATAAGAATGGTCTCAACGTGGAAAACAATTGTAAATCCTTGATGGCATGGGGTCAGGTGTCCCGAAGGAGTCAGCATCCCCTGTTGACATGCCATATAAAATATTTGGAAAGGATCAGAAAACATCCCTTCTAAGTCGTGGTCATACATACCCTTAGTAATCTAGTACCATAGTTCACGTCCACGTGATGAACACGTGAATAGAAATTAATGCTCGCTTTAAGACATTAGGATTCAGAGCATGCGTCGAGGTAGAGGCATGATCGGTCCCTGATCCTTCGAGTGGTGCCTAAATGGACCTTTTCAAAAACAAATCTCTCGATTGATATCACTGGAAATCGTAGATGAGCAATATGTGATGCAATATGATTTTCATGACTTTTATAAATCAGATTTTAAATACATTTATTGTATCTATAATGCAGTCAAACCGGGATATTTTTAGAACCAAAGAGGAATGATTTTTTCTTTTGAATAAAGAGAAATTTCAAAATAAAGTATGTTAGCTGGGAAATTGAAATCATTTCAAATTAGGCTAGATTCAATATAGCAGGGATCAACATAAGCGGGTTTCATCATATCAAATACATGTACACTTATGAAGAATGTTTTTGAACGCAAAAGTTTCAAAAACAACCAAAGACTGTTGTGTCATCTAATGACCCTTCATTACGTAGGGTAATAAGGACCGCTGCTTTCTGCCAATGTCGCTGTACTAAAAGTAGCTGTTTACGAGTGGTATAAACATATAAAACAAACAGAATATATGCGGTAGGTTATTTGTACCGTTTTATTATTCTTTGGACTGAGAATTTTGCTTTAAAGAAGTATATTTCACCAAGCTTCGATTCCTGACTCATATTTTAGTCGGGAGTGTTCGAAAGTTCCTTCAAAAGATTAAGTATTAGAGAATGAATGCTACACTACCAACCCGTCTCATTTGCTCTCTAATACAGACTTATTAATCAGGACACCATATGCTGCGGATGTTTTACCTTCAAGACAAAATTTCCTGCGAACAAAAGTTTTTATTAGTAATGTTATTTTAGAGTTCTTGTTTCAATAACCCAGATGCTTCATTTATCTGGACAATTTGCTTGGAAACAACGTTCCACTATATGCATTGGAAATGAAGACATGATACATAATGTAAAAGTGCATTTAACCCTTAATTATCACAATTGATTCTTAGGTCTTTGTCGTACAAAACAACAATCATTTTCTGCAGTGGTCGTCCGGGGTATTGTATCAGGCTGTCGAAGACCACTACAAAATGTTTAAGTATAAATTTGTACTTCAGTTTTGCAAAACATGCACTCCTACATTACGATGTGGAAATGTCTTAAAAATTAAATTCGGATAATAAAATTTATTGAAAACAAAAACTGGTATTAATTTGGCGTTAATTTGTGTTCTAGGATAACAATTCTATTATATTTTTCATCTACTACCCTAAAACTTCAAACAATTCCACGCGCGTTAAAACGTCTATAAGATGATATTTGATTAGAGAGTAAACCGATCCATGATTGATCTTATCACGGCTTATAAATGATTAATTCTTGGATTCTAACTATATTTTACCTAACTACTAATCACGGGGAACTGGTTAATGACAGAATAATGAAGATCTAATTTGATGTATATCAATTTCTATTGTTATCAACAAGCCGTAAAACAGTTTGAATTGGCTACTTGGACGACCGGCGAGGTAGGCTGAATGTTTCATTAAGCAGGATAATGACAGCTTTTCTGGAAACCATAATTGTCTGAACCAATAATCCTACGTCCGGTTCCGGAGAAAATCACTGTTTTGCGTGTAACGCAGTTTCCGCAGAATAGGAGTTCTGCGGTGTAGAGTGTTCTCCGAAATAGAAATAAACTGAAACAAAATGAACTTGCGATGTTTTGTAGCTTAATCAATTACTGATAGGATCATCGCTACAATTCAAGAGGAAATCATAAATAGAAGCAATTACAATCCTGAATGAAAAACAAAGATTGTCATCATCATCTCTTAGTGTGTGAGAGCTAGTTTGTTGTACAGCTATGTAATTGGACAGATACGGCTTATCTCAGATGTCATATGATGGTATTTGTGATAACAAATAACTCCTTATCATGAAATATAAAAGTGCGAAAGCTCAGAAAGATGTAAGTATGTATGTATGTATGTATGTATGTATGTATGTATGTGTGTGTGTGTGTGTGTGTGTGTTTGTGTGTATGTGTGAATATGTGTATGTATGTATGTATGAATGTATGTCTGTTTGTCTGTCTGTCTGTCTGTCTGTGTGTTAGTGTTTGATGTATACATTGTCTGTCTGTCTGTCTGCCTGCCTGCCTGCCTGCCTGTATGTATGTATGTATGTATGTATGTATGTGTGCTTATGTGCAGGTATATCTATGTATATGTATGTATGCATGTATGTTGTTAAATGAAAGTCGATGAGAGGGCTTGAATTAAAATATCACAGTAATTAACATGTTTCAGGATAGCTTGAAGTTTTTAGTCCATGTGATCAAATAGACATTCCTTTGCTCGCCTTTGTCTTCATCAAAAGCAGAATTGTTTACATCATGAGAGATATCTTGACACACCATTTACCAACACTTCTTCCTAAACATCGATTTGATTAGAATAAATGAGATTCAATACGTCATCTTCATCATCACTGCGTTTGATTCTAACTGCAATAACACTCTCCTTGTCTTGTCGTCCTCAATTGTGACAAAGACAAATATCGCCCTTGATAAGATCCTCTTTCAGCTCATGATCACCTTATTACCACATTATACTTGAACCCATTGGCTTATCTAATATGGCGATTTATTCGAGAGAAGTTTTTATGAAATAACCCGAAATCTTTAACTTTGATTTCCTTCGAAAGTTGTAATAGAAAATTTCCGCAAAATTTTTACTAAGATATCCGCATTGGCTTTACAGGAAGACTAGGAATAAAATATATTATAGAATGCTAACTAGTAAGTCAGACATTACAAGAAAAATTTTTAGGATTCATTCTACGCCAGAATTTGACAGTCGATTACTACATTAGGGGTAAGAATCGCAATCTAAGACTTGGTTTTATTGTAGATTTTTTCCTCGCCATTTTCATCTTAGTTTGACTGCGGTAGTAAGCCGGAAGTATCCGGCCAACAGGGGGCGCTTACTCTTCCATAGCACCTAATCCCACTTCTGGATTTAAGAGGTCCTTACCTGTCTTATATGCTCCATATTTGTTTACTGTCTCATGGACAATTGTTATATTGCCTCCTTCTCTCTTGGTTAATAAAAATTAGATACATTTAATTACAAATACATATCTACGAATATGAACATGGATATGGAAGTTAGATTATATGATTTATATTGCTTTATTTGATGAATGAAAGTTTGAGAGAGAGAGAGAGAGAGAGAGAGAGAGAGAGAGAGAGAGAGAGCACATTATCGACCATCTTATGCTTAACCTTCCGTGCTCGCTTTCCAGGATCTTTTTCCCCTTTTAAGTTCAATTGTATGATTCTATTCATCTTGTTTGCAGGTTGTACCCTATGACCATGTGTAGGTGCACTTTTAACGCAGGATCAAAAACATATATTTCATTACTGGGAAATTTATTTTTAACGTTGCTTGCAAATGTTGCACATTTTTATGTGACACCGAATTTGTGAATTTGATTGATACAATTTTATACATAGGTAAGAATGCATATATTCTTTTTGTACAATTCCAGTTCAAATAGAGGATATAATTGAAACTCTCCATGATGTCGCGGGATGTTACATTAGTATATGCAGGTATTAGGCAAGGCAGACATAATCTTGATTCATAACGAACACGATAGCCACCAGGTGTCGAAATATATGTGCTTATATTTGGCAAACATCAAATAACATGGTCTTTAGGACCCATCTGGCTTTAAATTAATTACATGAACGGACGGAGAACGTTGACTATGGATACAATTGTTCGCTGCAACATATTTTGATTAATTTCATTGGTGATGTATGCGTTTGTGTGTATTCCATATCTAGCTAAAATAAGATATCGCTTTAAATTGCCTGGAAGACTACACAAATGTGGTACGTATTGGGCAAACAAAGGTCTATGAAAATTATTAGATGAGATCGCATGCAACAAGAAAACAAGTGGCCCATGTCGACCGGTCACGCCCACCGTGAGTTTACATGTCAAGTTATTCCTGGAAAAAGGCGTCGAGAAACCAATATAAATTGAAAGAAACCGAATAATCATTAGTCCATGAGACGATGAAAAGGCAAGGTAACGGAAAGTGATCGATCTCATAAATCCCATGAGAAAAAATATAAAAAGTTGGGCAAACACTCACCCCTGGACACTCCAGAGGTGGGATCAGGTGCCTAGGAGGATTAAGCATACATGCATTAGGTGTACACTTAATAAATACGGATCTCTGAAATTCAGAAATTGGTCCAGACTTTAATCAGATTTGAGATGTGCATCGGATCTTGCGCGGCCATGCATGTACATCCCAAATCAAACTCAAATTAAATAAGTGAGAAATTTGTTGGAACATTAAGTGTGTAATGACAAGCAAGGTGATAAAACGCCATAGCATTATGTGTAGAGATGGTACATCAACGAAGTATTCTATGTGTTCATACTGTTCCATAATTATTTTGTTTGTTTTACCTTAAAGGCGTTTGATGCGACTGTTTACTTGATAATAAATATAACAGCAAAGCACCGCCAAGTAAAAAAGAAAGATCAGTCATAAGATTATCGTCCGAAAATGTCATCCGAGATAAATATCGGTATAATTACGTCAGATAAAAAAATTAATTTGATTAAACACTGGTTCAATACCGTGCGTAATTTATTAACACGTCTACAGGTAGTGGTAATTAATCCATTATCGTCAGAGTAATTAACCTAATTATGATGACCCTTATCCTCTGGGGTCTAATTGCCAAAGGGTTTGTAATCCTTAAAATAAACATGGCTTCAGCAAGTAATAGTCGCTGTAGATTCCATTGATAAATTTTACTTACCGGTAGAAAAAAAATGCAATTAATTACATTCCAACTTCCTTGGTAGAGTGCTATTCTTAAGACCAGGAAGTCGAGAGTTCGAATTTGTCGAAATTGCCGGGTTCCCATGTGATTCTCCGTCATTCTAAGACGAACCCATGTGGGCAAGTGACGTCATACAACAGTACAAAAACATCCTCATTGGCAGTTCAGATTTCAATTACATTTTTTTCTCTCTCTCTCTGTAATTTTTGTCATGGACTATGTGTGATTTTCTTTCACGTAGGCTTCTTCTATTCTACATTGAATTGCTTTTGCACAGAACAATGTTACTAGTAATATTCCTTCAAAACGACACCTGGTATATATATTAGTTTCATATTTGCCTAAAGTTGATCATACGAGTATTTCGAATCGGTTTTCCCTCGGTATAGTCACGATGCCATAATATGCTAACATCTGACACTTAGTCCTTCCGGTCTCTTGGTCCCATCGCATTTGGGAGTAAAAAATCCTTTTCATATTGAAACATCAAATTATTCCCAATTTGTCGACTTGCAAATTCGATCACTTCTAAGTGCCATCTTTTTAATCAACTTAGTTTGATATCAATATATTTGTTGATTTTAAACAGAAATCATATGAAAAAAATTGCTGTACAACTATGAGTGTATATATATATATATTACTCAGAGTGAGGTATATTTAACGTTTCGATACCTACTGTGGCACGTGAGGTAACCAGGTTCGGACAAGGATCGTACAGTCATGGTAATATAAAGAATCGTAGAAGTGTTCAAGTCCATGTCAATTTAGATTTATCATATGTGTTTATGTACACGTCGTAATCCGTAGTGGCGAGTACATTTTTTATCACTTACCAAGATTGTAGGCACGCAAATAAACAATGTTGGGATGCCATAGTAAATCATTTGCCAAGATGTTCGCTTCATTAGGAAAAAGACTGGCAGAGAAAGATGAATATGTGCCATACACATCTCTCCGGTCATTGTAGTAAAACTTGAGCCAAAAAATTCCATTACTTCTCAGGAGTTTGAAGAGAGTTGTGATAAATTAATTAACTTCTCAGTCTTCATAAATCTGACGGCAGAATGTGAATATACGCTTTTTAAGTGTACATCAGCCAGCAAATTATTCATCTAATCATAACTTTCACACACTGCGATGCTGTTTTTTTTTCTTTTTTGCTTAGGTGTTCTTATTGGTGTTTAAATAAGAAATTGATTCGATTTCGAAATATAAAACGTTTCTTATTTACTCAAACGATCAACTTCAATCTTATCTTTGAAATGTACGCGGTATAAAAAAGCATATTACAACCTCTCTAATATCTTCCCCCATGCTAACGTATGCTATCATACTATTCATTTTTACTTCGATTTCATTCGCCAGGATTTTCTGTTCGGGGAAATTACCCGTGAATTTTACTCAATAAAATATTTTTTTTAATTTTAAAACATCTTAACCTGACTATAATGACAGTCACAAGAAACCGAAGCCCACCTCCTTAAATATTATCCTTTCGAATAAATGTGGCACAACTCGTGAAAACAGAACCCAGCGAAACTTTCAAGAATTTTCTTGCAAACGTAATAAATGGATAAAGTAACCTTATTCGATATACATCGTGTAAAGGTCACATGTCCTTGTTAGTGCCAGCACGTTAAAGAACCGTCACTGCTCAACGGTCTTAGGAGCCGGTCATTGGTCAGTATAATAGCTTGTCCTTTACAAGTATTCGGTGAAGTATCCATGTATGTGAAAGAGTCTTGAGTAGGGCGTTAAACAACAATAGACTAATAACAGCAGTTAAGAACAATGCCATAACCACGACTAGGAAAACCCCTATAAAACCGCGCCACTTATGTAAGTAATTTTCTGGATAAGGTCTCTTGATATTAGAGTAGCACTACTCGGTGTATAATGATTCATTTTTACGTGACTAGCATATTTTCCTCCATCACTATACACCTAGAATTATAGAATAAAGAAATCAAGACTCTCGATTACCCCGTTATCATTCCTACCCTTTATGTATCAGCCGAGCTGTAAAAAGGAATATGAGTTTATTATTCAATTGATAATATTCAAGTTAATAAAATTTGAACAATAAAACGTTGAGCGGTTCTTAACTCAGCCGGCAACAGATAACGAAGAAGTATTACTTTATCGGGTTTTATTACAGACAGTCCATGAAAACATCACTTTTATATTTGAGATCATTTCTCCACCTGATACAAGTAATCTAATGTCGTTTCAGATGAGCAGAAATCTTATCAAAATCTGAGGTATGATTTTTATTCAATTTACGTACCACATGTTTGAGCCGTGATACAAGCGTATAATTTGTTATGCAACTTTCCTTCCCCCAATTACCTCTAGACAGGTGCGTTTGTTCTACTAGAAGCAGATTTTTAAATAAAAAAAGAAATGAATAACAAAACCACAAGTATAAAAGATAAGACTTAAGATCTTCTACGTAATGTATGTAATTTATTTTCACATCAGTTTGCAAATTTGTACTTTCCTTTTCAATTACATCTCATATTCATATAGTTATGAAAGTACTCAGACTGCAGCTTTTGTATTTTTCTTCGAAATTATGGATATTATATAATAAAAGAGAAGAGTTTTTGGTTGTACTCTAGATAAATTTCTCTTCCTGGTCCGCGAAATTAATTAGAGCGTGTATCACGCTTGTGTGGTTACTGTGTTTGTTGATATACTTTCCTTTTATGTCATATCATTTATTGAATACTTAATTAGAATACAATTCAATCATGCAACCAGTGAATATAAGCTGGTTGGTCAATTTGTTGTATTGTTGTTTAACGTCCCACTAAAGAGTTGTTCAATTATATGGAGACGTCACTGTGTGCCGGTGAAGAGCGACAAGTTTTGCCTTTGCTCAACACTTATGGCCATTTAGTAGTGTTTTAACCTACCGACACCTACTGTCACAATGGACTTCGGTTTTGACTTATCCGAAAGACAGGGATTGCCAGTTAACAAATGAAGAAGTATGAATGTTTATTTGCCGTACGAGTCCGATAAAACTCAAACTCGATGAAAAAGTGATGATTATAGATAAACAAATGTTTATAATGATTATGATGGAAATGGTTAGTGATTATAATCGGATAGAACTTGTTCTTCTACTGATTTACGACCTCATTTGAATCTATAGGTTTACTTCTATACTCAATTTGTTTTGATGTTGTTACATTCATAATTTTTCATGGCGAAACACAAATCTCAGGTGTTTCATATACTTGTACTCTAACTTATATTGGATTTTCATATGCAATAAACGAGTGAATAAAAGGAAGAACCCAAAGCGCCATTAAAAATGTAAAAATTGAACGACGAACACAATGAAAAGGAGAGAATGCTCTGAACAGTGATCCACTCCACGGCATATCAAACTTAAAATATAGCAACAAGAATCCCATTAAAACCCGGTGTGAAAGCAGGTGCTCCGGAAGGGTAAGGAATTCCTGCTCTATGCGCGGCACTAATTGAAATCTCAGTAATAATGAAGAAATACCTCAGAATATTTACCGACATAATCTCGGATGAGTACCGTAAACATTTTACATAACAAACAACCTCAAATCCCGAAAAATATGGGACCAGATATTTGTACAAAGTCACCAAAATCAATTCTCCGATTATCACTTTAAATCTATCCATAATAAAACGACAAAGGAACTCATGAAAACATTTGCATCTAAGTTACTTGCAAATTCTATAATTAATATTTAAACAACATTTTGATTTAAGTAAGATGTCGCTACTTTTCACCCAGTGATGACATTTCGGTACACATTTATGACTTCTAAGAAGTTCGCCATAAGGAGATGCTGGGGCATTGCCAAGATGGTATTGGCTAAGCTTGATATACATTCAACTGCTGTATCAATCTACGTTACATAAGAAATTCGAATTTTGAAATCATTGCCAGGTAAATCCTCATAATCCGTCATGTTCTTTTCAAGTAGATATCTACGGATATGACGTCATCTTCACACCTGAGATTGATATTATAAAAATACGATGTTCCCAACGAGGATTGTTTTTGGATTACCAGGAATGATAACAATTATTCAACACCTGAGGGGAATCAAGATATGTTTATCAGGGGTATTAATGTATTGTTATTCATGTATGTAGGTCTGGCTTATTTGCAAGAAAAGTAATCCTTCATCTGTTGGGTTTCGGTTCCTATTGCCAAATGTGAACATTATCATTACATCAGCTAGATATATTTCATATCAAACTGTCTGTGATAATAATTATTTCTTAATTAATGATTGGCAATCACGAACACCTACTTACTTTTCCAGACACTGAGACAGACGGTCGATGGAAGTCGGAGATATTATTTTACCGGAAACTGTGCAGTGCCCGCCAAATTTATATGACGTCAGCATGATTTATCGTGAGATCAAAAGAAAAAATCGCATAAATTTTCAATTAGAATCTTCAGATATTCTTTATTGTTTCTGTTTACCGCATCATTATGATGGCACGAACAACCATTCGACTCGATGTAATTTTGAATGCTAAACACTAAAAATCTCGCCGTTCAAAGTTACGGTTTTTAAGCAATCCATCCAAGTCCTTGTATTTTGGCAGCTGACTATATGTACACAGTGTGTATATAAAACATGCGTGTCTTTGTATTCTCTTTATTTTCTCTTTAACCTAACAACATCCATTTATATTAGTCTCCATTTTGTTTATTTAAATCCTTAAATCGAGATTTACTGTAGCCGGTGCCTGCTTCATCAATAAACATCTAAATCTAGTTTCTAGTCCGAGGAATTCCGCAGGCGTGGTGTTTACATTGCCATTCTCTAAGTGATATGGAATCTATCTCTGAGCTGCTACGTTAGAGTAAACAAATACAACAGATTCTATTAAAGATATTGTAATGTATATATACTCTGACTCCGAGTGATGTTTATTAGAGAGAAAACATGCAGGAATAGTTTACCTCTGGATAGGTGCAAATAAAGTCGGGTAAGGGATACGTAAACTGTAAACAAGAGTCCTCTGTCAACTCCCTGTGCTTATAATCTAGGTTTACTTGGCACTCGTAATACTTATGTAATATAATTGTAGCGACGATGAAAATAGATTTTTGTTCTCCATGTGGATAAAAAAGATGTAAATGACATAATTGGTGGTGAAAGTTGTATTCACAACAGTACCAACACGCCCAAATTATTTTGGAAATGACTCAACACAGTTGTTCCTAACATCCCAACATCGACATCAAAAATATTGCAACATACTGCTTTCCTGTGCTTTTGTACTAAGTATGTTCTATGAATGCATGTATATACATTAATTTTTGCAGTTACAGTCTAGGTAAGAAGTATATGTGGATCAAATTTGATGATAGAAGTTTATGATGGTGTTGAGTGTAAAGCAATAATAATGATGATAACAATAATGATACAAATATTGGTAATTTTTAAAGATTATAATATCCTCATCATCATCATCATCATCATCATCATCTCTTTTCTTCTTCTATTTTTCTAGTTTTCTTGGTTTCCTTTTTTCTTGTAATTCTCTACCTTTTATTCTTTTTTTCCTGCTTCTTCTTCATCCTCATTAAATAACAAAAAGATGAAGAAATGTGAAATTTTGATAAAAATGTTTATAGAGCAAAAGTAGGTTATGGAAAAAGAGATCATATCAACGATGATTTCATGTGAGGATATTGTAGAGAAATGTTTACAACGATATACACACGATTGTACAGAAAATAAAACAGACATTTACATTATCTATCGACGTTTATCATTTCTTTATTTCGAAACGCTTCTTTCATTTAGTATATACATCTATGTCACAATGAATGCCAACTGAATTACAGGGGTATTTCATGTAAAAATGCGAATGAATTCCCGTAAGACGCAGAAAGTGGCATTTATGGTAAAAATAAATGTCAACGAGGTATACTTAATTCTTAACTACATCGTATCATAACCATTAAGCACAATGCTAGTTAAATGAAAGAAACATTTTGTACGATGTAATTTGTAAACGAAACGAATATAATCAGTCAAAAAGTCACTCACAGCTTGTGGTGATGAAGTAATAGTAAAAATAACCCAGAAGATTATGAAATGTCTTTATATCCAAGCCATAGATATCAAGGTATCAATTTGGGTTTGCCGCTGCACCACGTTGTACCTCTTATAACGTTTGTCATGAACTACTGTTTTTGTCTGTAATGGATTAACCCTGAAACAAAATATCATGTGTTAACGTCATTCATGCGGTAACGTTACAAAAAGTGACAATTTATTACCATTGCAGATTCTAGCGCCACATACACGTTATAAGATATAACTTGCTGCGGAGACGAATCCCAATGTAAAAGGAGAAATACAGAAGTGGGATCAGGTACCACGGAGGCGTAAGCATAGCCTGTTGATCGGTTACACGCCGCATTTGTTCACTCATTGTATCGCCGACCTATTACGAATGCGTTAGAGTAAAAAAAAAAAAAAAAAAAACTTTCTAAAGTTTAGAAAAAGCATGGGTTTTTATTTTGTTGTCGTACGTTGAGAAGAACATGGAAGACCCAAAATGATTGATGCGAACATGAACATAAATCTAGATGTATCTATAAGCAAGATTGGTGTCGATTGGTATGAAACACTTGAACATAAACATGTGAATTTCTATACCATTTCAAAATATAAATTCAAGTCTTAAATATCACAACATTCAAACTGACAATCCAAATTTTATTAAAACTAAACTTTATTTCATCAAAATTACTGTCAGCAAAGACTTCGGTGAGAATTACAATTGCATTCATTATGATTAAGCTACATACCTAAAAAAAGGTTAATGAGGATACTTTTGACATTTCTGTAGTTTGTGAAGAGAATCATTAAATATTTTACTTCCGTCTTCTGGCCATATTCATGTGCAATTCTGTAACTTATGAACTACTGTGTATTCATAAGTTTGTCAATTTACTGGTAATACCTACAGAACCAAAACTATACAAGTGAATAATCTCCCAGTCCTCTGCCGTCATAAGCTAAAGACACATAACTATGCTAAAAAAGGTTAGCTGAAAGGAAACTTCATCTGCATCTGTAAACCATTGATATACAAAAAGTCGAATTAACAATAAGTCCACTTCTGCTCATCAGTGGGGATTAATAAAGTAACAATAACGACAACAAACCCATAAGAAAACCGATGCAAAATACAATCTCCACTCAAAGTGATACGACGGGTGCCACGAGTGGAGTAGTAGTTGCTTACCATTTCGGGGCATCTGAACTTACCTTCGGGTTTTAGTGAAGTTGATGTTATTGCATCTTTAGTTTTCTGACATCAAATGAATGGATTTTAGTATCCCTTTGTATATTCAGTTCACCGTGAAATGAATCAATGTCAATCACAAAGGTTTCAAAACTAAATAGTTTATATCATGTCGTAATTTTGATAGTTTTAATTCACATATAAGGCATATTAAACAGAACATACTTCGAACACTTTGTTTATATATATAAATGTCTTTGTGATGGTTTTGTTTTGATTTTTTACTTGCATGCTTAAGACCAATCTTTTACTCGTCCATTATTGAGGATACCATTTGTCTGACTGTTGAGGATACCATTTGTCTGACTGTGATAGCAAAAACAGTTCCTCGGATATTCACCTGTCCGCCATTAAGGTGATGCACACTATAATTGACACCTTGACGTAAAATGTCTTGCCTGAGAACGGTGACCTTGGGAGGGTTCGAACTCTACAAATACTGTCAAAAGTAACGAGTTATAACATTGCAATAAGTTACATTCTTTAATAAATAGAAGATACATGACGATATCCATCTGCCAGTGTATCTAGTAGCTGTCAGTGGAACACTTAAGATCGGTTAGTTACATGTATGTTGTAGAGGTACGCTATCATTACCTGATTACTTACGCCTTATTGACTGGTAAATCTAATTAAATGCAAAAAGCACATTGTAGTACTAGCTGTCAGTGCATGAAGTGAAATAATCACAGAGAATGATATATGCAGAGGTATCTGTCATCTGTAAGTATGATTGAGGCGAAAAAGATTTAGAAAAGGTTTGTGCGGAGACTTTCTGACCGGAGCGTATCTTGAAGAAATATACATATGGATGATTTAAAAGCTTGTCATTTATCTCCCCCTTTTTGTCAATCATTTACCAATAGATGTGTACTTCAAAAGAGCGTTTCACAATTTCTTTCGTAAAATGAAAAATTATGCAAGTTTGTGAAGATTTCGACTGTTTAGGAATTAAGTCTTTGATTGGAAATTTGTCTCAACAGAAATACTGATATATTTTACAAGAAATTCAAGGATCTAATGAAGACATTAACATTTTGATAAAAAAATGTATTTAAAGTTTGAAAACTCAATTTATGTTGAATGAACCCCTTATTGGATAAACGAATGAATTGAGACGCGAGTTAAAAAAAAAACGTCAACAAGTGAAGAGTCGCAGATATCTCGTAGCATTGAAAGCACTCAAAGAATATGCTTTGCGGTCGGAAGTACGTTTTCAATTTTATAAACATCTTAATTCACACTTAAACTAAAGTAGGACATGAAAGGCACGTGCTCACTTTTTAACGACGAATCTTTAAAACAGACAAAACCAGAACATATTGATAAGTGTCTCAGAACTGCGTTGCATATTTGCCACTACGAACCACTTGCAAAATACTGGTGACGTACATCTTTGTTAGACCAAGAAAAATAAAAAGGATAATTTTAATCTTTAAGCTTATTTCTAGCTTTTATTTTTGATTGGATGTGACAGAGGACACTGGCTACTTCCAGAAACCCAGTCTTATCCCTTTTAGGATTTGCTATTACTTTTCCGTGGTGAGACCGTTTTATTCCCAAATCGTTTAATATAAAAATGCAGAAGTACTTTAAATCCAGTTTTATTCGCGGGAATTTTATTTTCGCGTAATTACGTGAGAGCATTTACTCGCAAAAACAAAGTTCTCGCTAAATATTCTTATTTTAGATAAACATTCTCCACACAACATAACATTTTTACTTAATATGCACACGCGCGAAAATATAGTGTCGCGAATAATTGCATGACTACTAATTCGCCAAAATAAGATTCCACGAAAATTCTGGATCTACAGTAACCAGGGATGTTAGAAAATCAATGTCCTAACAAGCATGAACAGTTGAGAAACAATAATGGAAAACAAGTGCAAATTCCTAAGTGGATATAGGACCAGGGGCCAAGAATGAGTCAGCGTCCACTGTTGGCATGCCACTTTTCAAATGTTGCATGGAAGCCCAACAAATTTGGTAAATTGTCGATTTCGGTTCAAAATGTCATGTTTTCCTGATTTGATGGGCAAAATTAGTCAAGTAGGACTATTCGCGATTCGAATTTTCATGGTACTTTTCCATTGTTCCTTATTATACTGGTGCTATGAGTGTCACTAAAGAAATACTTCCCTTTAGGCAGATATATCACCAGATATCAGTAAAGGGCTTTAACTATTGATAAACGCTAGGCATACCAGGTTATTAAGCAGTGAATTTTCTCCACAGGGCCAAAAATTTCCGAAATACGGTTACCGGTCTTCAAGGTTCCATCAGAACGACTTTCAATTTAACATTTCAGCGTATTTTACATGCAGTTCTGTTGAGATTCACAACTGAAACATATTGTGACTATGTATATCAACCATAGTTTGCAATAGAAGCTTTCTAAATAAAATACTTTTTGAAACACATAGATAGATATCAAAATAAGTTTAAATCACTACCTCTATCATATATTTTATTTCAAGTACGTTTATTGCAAAATTATTTTTTAATATACACAATAAGTCACGGCTTATTTACTGTTAAAAGCTAACGGTATCAACGTTGTAGTTTTTGACAAATGACATCATCACCCTTACGTAATAGTTAAATACCATGTTCCCAACGATATGTCACGCGAGGAATGCTGTCATTTGTCTTGTGGTATATTTCACAAATTGTCACTCTGAGATCGGGATTCCAGAAAGTTTTTATCGCGGAATGGCAGCTGACTAGCGGTTTGTGGTACATAATTACTGTGTAATTTCTGTAAGTTTATTCACACCTTTGTCTTGATAAATGAGGAATTTTGGTATGGCACGAACGTACGCTGTGGTTTGAACTGATAGACTTAGTATCGCTCTGGGTGCGATTATATTATGAAAACGTCACGCACGTTCAAGTCGGGCATTAAAGTCAAATTTATGACACATCAGATCAAAATACTACTGCAACCAAGTTATTTTGATTCTAACAAACGGGAAAAATAATCATAAATCTATTTTGAGTTAAATGTCTGCCATCCCTTCGCTGCTGTGAACAAGTATTGAAAGAAAACTAGATTAAAATTGTAAGTTTCGCCATCTTGACGACGATGATTTTACGCTATAAGACTACATCACAGCCAAACTTCTTTGGAAAGTAGCAGTTGTGGACACATGCTATGTTGGATTCGGTGTTTATTGAAGGCACGTCATAGACAAGTGACTGCAGTAATTATTTTCAAAATCTCCCTTCTTGTATTTTAAGAGCGTGAGAATAGGCTTCAAGACATTCCGCGGTTTGGAGATGAGCCAAAATAAGTTCCAGACATCAATCAAACGCTAAAAAAGTTTTCTGCATCTTGGACTCAAGATGTATACGTTTCCATTTTCCAATTATATATTATACCAATAAATCAGAGATCGCGCTCGCGTATGTCAGGCGACAACGAAAGCCAGAACACTTATCAGTCGACTAGACGCAAATGCAATCGCTATGTTTACTTATTGTTCTTATCTTTTCGACAATCAAATGATCACCGATGCACGTGCGTTTATCATTTCTTTGTGACTAAATTATAAGATACTCTTTTAGACACTTTCATAAGGTCAGCGATGCTGGCATGTAAACAATACGAGTTAAACGCGGCTCTTTGATTGTCAGTCATCCAGTTATTAATTAGTCACAGATGGACTGTTTGGAGAAAACACGAGTCGCCCTGTCTAAATCACTTGAATTTACCTTTTTTTCTTTTCTTGAATCGATAACACCTGTTTCAAGCTTTCGACAAAAATCCATCACTTTACACGCTAGGAACAATTGTACGTGTACTGGCAAAAGAAATAAACTGAATTTGTTTTGAATAGAAACATCATGGTGTTGATAAATTATGATATTGATACTTTTTTAATTGTTTGTCCAAATACATATGCTGCAAAGAGCAAGTTTATTTTTGTTTCATACAAAGCTTTATGGCGTGACAATGTATAAAGAATAGAGATAAGTAATGCTTTATTTACATTCTAATGCGCTATCTCAATTTTCTCACGCGCAACTGCCGACTTACTTCTTATAGCCTCCGTGGATTCAAAAGAATAGAAAATGATGTAGAGATTCAAATAAAGATATGCAATATTTCATCTTTTTTATTTGAACCCAACTTAAAGTTCATTCAACTTCAACGCAAAGTAAAATGATTCAATGGTAATAATTTTTTATGAGAAAGTGGAAATTACGTATAACGACCGATGTTGCGGTACTGATTGAAGTTCCCAGCATTTTGGCCACAATGACATTTTAAAGTTTTTTCTTTTGTTTTTCTCTATTCACATATGTAAGAATTAATTTTTAGTTAGCTTTGCAGTTCTGCAACATTTCTCTCAAGACAATTTCGCAATGACTTGTACAGACAGTCGTCGATTGTTTGTGAAACGCTTTTTCGGCTTATGCTCGGTGCTCGAAGTTATTGGTCGGTCTGAGATGTTTGATTTGTCGGCACCTTCCGTGAACATTATTCATTGTCTTCTATATAGGACAAAAAAGGGCATAAGGAGCAACATCATTTCTACATACTAATCCTATCTTCTCAATTATAAAAAAGTTGTGTCAAAATGTGTGTATTAGAGTGCCCAATGCTTATGGAATTACTCGTTTTAATAATAGGATGAGCGATAATTTGTTATTCAGTTTTTTAATCGTTGTTAAATGAATAAAAACTAAACTTGAAGAATGTGATGGCTAGTTTAAAAGATATATATCATCATAAGATAAAGTTTCGTTATTGGTCAAATATCTAAATCATGCATTAATTTTAAGTCGTTAAAATATAACTGAATAAACGTTGAAATGTAAAAAACAAACAAACTTTTACAACATTATCTACAGCAACAAAACAAAACATTCGATCTAAATGCAATTCATTTTATGCCTTTATTTAATTTTTCAGGTGGTTTTCCCATCGTTGCACTTTTTGTGCTGTTATTTGCCGCTGTTGAACTGAGCATATGTCTTGAATCACAAATGAAGTGAGGTAGGCCTGATATGTTAATTGGTATCGCATGTGCAGAACAATTATCCCGCTCGAATTTCATGCTAGTCTGTTTGAGAAATGCTTCTAATATCTGGAAATCCAGATTATCAATTAAATTGAAACAAAATTACAAACGAGCATAGCCGTTGCTGATTTCGTCCGGTAATTATCACAATTACCGCAAATGAAGCCGTTTGGTGTCAGCATCATAAAGCTATTTGACCTCATCCTAACTGTCACGGACGATAATTAGTCAGACAGGCCGCAACTGATAAAGAAATTCTGTACGATTTTCAGAGACAGTTAATACTTATAGAGTGACACTGATTTAAACTTACTGAGATAGAAAATCAGAAACAATAACAACACAATTCAGAGAGCCTACAACAGGAATTATGATATTTCCTCTATTGCTCAAATGGTGTTTCTTTTTTGCTTATAAGATTACGAGATTATTGTGAACAGGAATTGCGGAAAGATGACTTTTTCTCTAAACACAATGTTCCAATAAATTTCACTTTATTGTGCATTTATCTACTTTTTATTCATTACTTCCTTTTCAGATTCTCATTTTATGGTTACTTGGTATCTATAATTGCTATACATTTATCTTAATTTTCTAAGAAACGGATAACTATGCAATAATGTTTCGTTCAAATATGTTCTGACTAATGAAAAAACTCTCACATAGATATCTATGTTCTCAAATTTAAATGTCTTTTTAAAGATGTAATACGAAAAATCTATATACTTAGCTGTCTTAGAATAGATTGATATTTACATAACCAAATGAAAAATGTATTTGTGGATTTTTGTTTTTATTTAGTTTCTAAACCATATACATGTAGTTAATCATTTAGATTGAGAATCTGTAGTAATTGAATTTAAGTTGAAATCTAACTTAATTTATAACACTTCAAGACAGACTTGACGAAAAGGAATTATTAGATTTGTATACAGGAAACAAAAAAGGCATAGACAATATGTTTTGGTGTCATTGCGGCATTGTTCACGGAAACCAAAACAGTATTTATATCATTATTGGTGAATATGAAAGTAAATGTACCTGCATTTTGTGTGTGTTTTTGTAGCTACTCCGGCAGCACGACTTAGAATCGAAAATACAGTTTGGGTTGTTTTTGTTTTTGTGTTGTTTTACATTATATTCACGAATCTTTAACTGTAAAGGGAAACATAAAGACGAAGAAGGGCTTCAAATGCGTCCGCACCTACTATGAAATAGGGTCTAGGTTTATAATTGATCACACGAAGAATAGAACCGCCAGTCACTTCTCCAGGAGTTCGAACCTATGAACTTCCGGTTTGTAGACGAGCAGACTATTGCAAAGCTGTGGTGGCTATCGTAGCTGATGGGAATAAATGAGAATGTGTATCGTGTTCACGTGCAATTGTGTTAAATAGCTGCATCATCGTAGACATGGCGTCAGCTGCTATTAAGGTTTTCTTTTATTTCATTTTTCAATTAAGAAAAGATAAATAGATATATAAAACTGTTCGATAATAACGAGTGTTTTATGTATTTGTAACATGTTCTTTTTATCAGTAAACTGATACAGTTCATCCTGAGCCATTAAAAGTTGTCACATACATGTAACAGGACACCAACATCCGCAGGGAACTCGTGTGAAGTTCAGATGATGGACGACATAAATCATGGTTAATTGTAAATTATCACATTGATCGACAGATTAACACAAAACAATCTCTCCCACATTTTATGACAGTAAATCTAGCAATAATTATGCAATTGAATTTATTTGTCCTTCCTCTTTTCATTTTCTCACCCTAAGATTAAGAATAGTTAACGGTAATTTTGCTGGAATAAAATCTAATTTACGTCTGGAATTCGAGGAGATGGTTACAATTTAGTATCATGGCTGTTGCCATAATTTCATCTCCCCAGCATTTTGCATACATCAGTCACTAGGAAAACCAGGCTTATTACATTATAGGCGATGTGTTATATCGAATTTGATACATCTTCAATTGTCTACGCAACGGAGCATAAAATCTAATAATGTACGGAAAACAACGCACCTGCTTATGTGCAATTGAGATTAATTCCTTAATGTGAATAACTTCCCCTTCTCTCTCTATAATATCATAGTAAAACACAAAAACAATGATATTTTCTGTTTGTTAAGATTACAATATCATTGTCAGTAAAATTAAAGATAAATTTAGGGATATAAAAACTTTGGAAGCTCAGTATTTTGGAGTGAAATATTTCGGAATTCATTTTGTGGATTATTTGCCCTTTTTATAAACATGCATATGATAAATGCAATCCAACTTGTTTTAAAATGTCATTGAAAGGAATACTAATGTAGGCATACTATAATAGTGACTTTTACGCACTTTTTATGAATGTTCATATATATAAGATTCTTAATCAAATTCACTTTTGGTGGTGGCCTTTGTAGTCATGTGTCCTTTATACAGAAGTTGAATTTGAGGCAAGTTCGACTGTGCTTATGTTTATGTCCACGCCTTTCAACAGATTTGAACCCGACTTCCAACATCAGAGAACATTATCGAACAATAAAATCGACGCTTGATTAAATTAGATAATGAGAAATTCAGGATGATGTACACACCACATGCATAGATCATTCGGTGCAATACTACGCTCTTGATCGAGAGGTCAAATACCTACACTAGGTGGCGCTGCATAATCGTCATCAAGATGTTATCCCCCTTGTTGTAATTTTTCGTCTTTGAAGTTCAAATATCTACAAAAGCTCAAAGTGTTTAATTTGATTTCCATTACGTCACGTTTTATCTTTCAGTGACATAAATAACAAATTATAAGGTCAGATACTTGAGCCTTATCGATTTCCTTTGTTCCATATGTTAAAGTTACATATACAACATAAATACCAAGCCGCATCGAATATTATGTGGCTTTAGAAACCTGTTACAGTTAGTTTACTGTAATACAAGTACAAGCAAACCCTACATGTCTAGCGTTTTAAAAATAACATAAGATGGTAAAATGTTATAAGTTTTTAAGACTGCAAGCTTATAATGTATTATGTGGAGACATGACTCAGACATCTTAAAACATACAAGGGGCTTCCACTGCTACGGGACTAGAGCATTGCAATTTAGAAAAGATAAATACTCATCGCTGTTTTGCAATGTGTTTTGTTTGTACCGGCAAAATTAAAGTAATTGAAATACCCATCATTACTGAACTAGAATAGGACAACATTCCGAATCATTTACCTGTATTTGATGACTGCTCTAAATACAGATGTAAGTGGAATATTAGAGGGTCGAGCAGTAAGTAAAGCAAATAATTAAAATGAATTCAACCTCGTTGTATATTAATATATACTCTAGTAGTTATGGCCAGATAATTTCTATCAATTTTTGTATACTTTCTTCGCCTAGATAATCTGTGACATTTGTCAAAAATTCTCAACGTAAAAGACTAAAACTGATTATTTTTCAAAATAAATAATTGTATGCGAAATATCTTAGCAAAACTATATTATCACACTTGTGTTTTAACAGAGTAGGAATGGTTATTGTGAACTTCTCTTTTTTCGTTTATGACCATCATCGATTGTGACTTATTATTGTATTCGAAAATGCGTGACAATACGGATGCCACGCATGGAGCAGGAGTTGCTTACCCTTCCGGAGCACCTGAACTCACCCCCGGTTTTTTAGTGGGGTTCGTGTTACACTATTTTTAGTTATAAGTGTATTTGTGTATTTCTCTGTTTGTAATTTTGTCTCCTTTTCGTTTTGGCCACGATTTTATCTGTCGTTGACTTATTCTATTAGGTATCTTCTATTTCACCCATTCTCTAAAGCACACTAAGGGCTTTAATCAAAACCAGTGTGTACAAAAAAATTATCATTTCCTACGAACATTTATTGAATGTTCATTCTCATAAACATAGGTTTTGTAGGTTTTAAAACGTCTTAATAATTGCAATGGCTATGCCATCGTTGAATTTGTACTAAGATCTGTTACGCCCACCCGGATGTAACAGACTGCACTTTATTCATTTTGATTTTTCGTGCATTAACAAAGAATCTACAAATTAGACATCAACAAATAAGTCAGTGCATACTGTGTGATACTGGACAAGCATAATTTCATGCATGGATAATCCGTACCGAGTACGCGCTCTTTGCACACCCCTTTTTTCTGAGTACAATTTACAATTGCACCAGAGCACAGTATGGAGATGCCTTTTTCTTGTTTTGGTAAACTCGTTAAAATATGCCATCGAGTAACGTACACAAACTTTCCTTCGTAGAAGTACTTGTCTGTCCAAGATTAATTGCGGGCACTTGGTTGGTCGATCGTGTATATTAGCGCAGTTCGTTTGATATTTATCAGATTTGAAAGCTGGTTGAATCAATGAAATGAAAGAGGAAATTTGCAACCAAATTAGAAAAGGAAATTTTAGGGTTTTCTTTTTCTTCTTTGTTTGTTTGTTTTATATAACTTTATAAAGTAAATATGCCAAAAGGTCAAATGCGTTTTTAAACATGGCGACAATTATTGTTGGGGTAGGTAAAAGTATCGAACAATGATCGATCTCATAATTCCTGAATTGTTGGGCTAACACGAATCCCTGGATGTACCAGAGGTGGGATCAGGTGCCTAGGAGGAGCTTGAGTATTTGCAATTTCTCAATGTTTAAAATTGTGTGTAAATGTGTACCAAAGTTTACTGATAGAGGTAAAACTATGAAATGGAAGCAAAATAACACATTTCTAACTATAATGACTTTTATTAGATGTGAGAACGTGTGTGTATAGTTGATATAACAAGCGTAGTCAATGCCGGGGAGTTCCGTTTTTACCCAGAACAAAACGCTTTATCGACCAGAAGAAAACATTTGATCAAACTAGCCTCATTGGTTAAATTCTCTCAGAAATTCTTAAATTAAAAAAAAAATTAATTTGTGATTCGAAAATATGCTTATCAATGAAAATCTTGCTTATAACCTTACATTTCCTCAGATATCCCACACATCTAAAATCTAATTAATTGTAACGGGTAGTAAATCTGTAGCAATGATCATTTTCACGGATAATTGGCTTTAATTGATAGGAATCTGAAACTTGGAAAACGAAACCCATTTCGCACCTGTAAAATGACCGAATCTTCGGTAATCTTGGAGTCGGTTCAGTTTGTGATGTATGTTGAATTGTAACAAAGATCGCTTCCTGTACTCAGTTCCGCATTTGTTGCCAATATCGTGCTTCTTTGCTATAAACAACAGGGTTTTAACTGACAAAAATTACGACTATTGCTTTTGTAGGTATTCGGTTTCATAATATCTACCAAGGCCTTTTGATAAGCCGAAATAAATAAGTCGCCGACTCAGTCTACTGTGAAGCGAAATTAGCTTTTGTTTCAGATAAAGAGAGTTATGACCGTGATAATTTACTCTGATTTATTGACTTAATTTTGTTTAGGGTGACCGACGTTGTTCTTATATATGAACATGTATATAAAACATACAGAAGTTGAGCCCGACGCGTAGACGGGTTTCATGATAATTTAATTACTATTATGCTCATTTTTGAATTTATTCCAATCAAAAGTTGCTAAATAACACATTTAAAAAAAAATATTCGAACTAATTTGATTTTTAAGAACTTTAAGTGACTCGATTATGCACATACAATCTGTTGATATCTAAAAGAAAGTGTATCCTTTGTGACATTAAGTTCTGTTGTATTTAATGGATTATGTATGTATGTAGAAATACTTACTCTTCACGGGCACCTGAACTCATTCCAGTCAAGGGACCATATGTTCTAACGTCCTTTCCCTCGATTTCTCCAATATTTTTACCTTTCAATATCGTGTGTTGTCATAATGACAGATACGATATCATGTTGCCTACATTCCTTCATTGCAAAATTGACACCTAATCGAACTCTTAAAAGGACTGCGTTGAACAGTGAGTTATTGGCTCAATCACTCACTGTATATAAATCTGTATAGTACTTGACAGTACTCAAGAATGTCTACAAACAGTGAGTCCTGGTTATGTTTCATGTGTTGCTGTGTAGCATTTGTAGTTTGTAGCATCGGCTATGGCTGGTGTTGTCTGTCGCTCAGCTGTTGATTTTGAATGCCTCCTCTGATATGTTCAAACGTCCTTTTTACAATAAACAATAATCTGATTAAAGTTTTCAAAACGCGCAATTGTATGACGATAAATTTATGTGTGCTTGCTTTAGCGGTATTCTGAGATTAGCGTCTTTTGTGTCTTTTTCTCGCGTGTAATTATGCTCATGACTATGTTATGACACCAACGCCTGTATAATAGTTACATTGCAGTCCCATCACTCATTTGTTTATATTGTTATTATATCGCAGCATTGTATTTATTATACCTACGTGTATATTAATTTACCGTCGATCTGCAACACGACGATAGAGTGTGTATATCGGAAAAATTATAGTGTACATGTATTCAGAGACGTATATGTGTTATATACGTCTCTGATGTATTATAGTACTGACATTTCTAAAAATTATCATTGTTTTTGCAGGTTTTAATAGATTGCACAAATATGTTCAACCCATCCGTAAGAACGTCAAATAAAAATACCTAATATTCGTATTGGTTTTTAAGTTGGTATTTCCCGATGGTAACAATATTTCAACTCCAGGGCCAATTATTAGTGTATGGAGTTGACGTAACATGTTGGTATTATTTATCTTATGCATTTTATTCCCTAGAAAATAGATTCATTCTATAAACTAGAAGTACATAATTAGAGGGGTTTATAAAGGTAAGAAAGATTTAAAGTCTAATTCAACAAACTGATCGGATGCATTTTCCTATAAAGAGAAAGTTATATTTCATGGGAGAAGATCCAAAACGATTACGTAGTCATTACAAAGTGGATCAATTTCCTACTCACGGAATTGGAAAATATTTTGACAGGCGCCACAAAGTAGTCACAAGATTAAACTAGTGTTTGATCTACCGAAAGACGGCGCTATTCTTAAATTTCCGGTGCCGGTCTTCTACCTTCGTATTGCGTTGTGATCTGAGTCATTCTCGCGTGCCAGCAGATACGTACATTGTATGTCTAAAACTTCAAACATGAATAAACGCTCATAATTTCCGTTGATACTTAAAAAAGGAGCAATTTTACCTAATTTTCTGACAATTGCGCGCGTTTAGAATAAAGGACATCCTTTGTGTTTGTATTTTCCTTGCGTCAATTAGACCCTAGTGATGATGACACCGTGTTAATTGGTTGATCACTTAGACCGAGAGAGTTACTTATCTCAGCTGGGCGCGCTGTCATCTTCAACAGGAACGTGAACGTTTACATTGTCATCGCTGATTTAATTTAGAATTGCGTCCCCTGACGTAACTTTGATGATTAATTCTCTCGCTTTATAATTATCCACATGCCAATGGATAGAGTAAAGTTCTGAATTCCAGAACAAATATTGTGACCATTGGATAACAAAGATTTGATGACTAAATTGATATATTTTATGTATATATACATCATTATGTTTATGTATTGTTCAGCAGGAATAATTTTACATAAAATATATATAGTGAAAATAAAAATAGTTAAAGTATCAATTACTATTGCTACTAAAAATGGTGATAGAAATAGGAATTAGTTTTTAAACTATAGAAATCATATTTATATTGGTAATGGTAAAAGTAATATTGATAATGATAATAATGATGATTATTGTCATAAAAATAATCATACCGCTAAAAAATAATAGCAAAAAAAACATAACCAAAAAAACAAAACAATGATAACGGTTGAAATAGAAGTAAGAATCACAATTATTATGAAAAAGTCAATGAACATAAAGATAATGATAATAAGTTTTACTGTAATATGTATTTTTTTTCTTATTCTTATAATTAGTATATTAGTATTATTGCTGTTATGATAAACGATAATAATAAGAAAAATGATGAGAAAAAAAATGATATTAATAATTTTATTACATCATAATAATAATAATAATAATAATAATGATAATAATAACAACAATAATAATGATAATAATAATAATGATAACAATAATAATCATCATCATCATCATTACTATTACTATTACTATTATTATTGTTGCTGTATCAATATTGTAAATATATTTCATTATTATCTTGATTTTTATACTAATTATTTCGCCATCGTTATAAAATCTATTGTATCCTTTTATTTGAAGCTTATAAGACAGCAAATACTTCGACAATGACGAGATAAGTAGCACTATAAATATCCCCCTACAAATAGAGAGCATCATGTATCTTAACAACAATGAGCACTTACTATTCAAAATTTCATTTAAATGTTATTAATAAGTTTCATGAATCTAAGATTATGATTACTTTAATTGCTAATTCAATAATTCATATTACATGACTGTTCAAAGATATATAGATTTTAAAGCTGTTATTCACATTTGCCAAAAGCAATCCTCAAGCACATTTCCTCTTTGAATTAATAAACTGAAACACTTGGCACATTCTAGGAATCTTTCATTTTGTTTCATTTTTTCATGTAAATTATTTCTTAATTGTGATTAAAACATTTTTCTTTTATAAAAACCTATATTTTACTATAATGTCAATGTTTGAAACGAACGAATTGATCAGTTTTCGGCTGAAATCCGAGACATAGAGATAAAAAAGGGGCGTGGAATTTCGGAAACTGGACACGCCACTGGGCGGGCCATTTAGTGACCAATTACGTCTTGAGTGACCACTCTATTTACATGATGGGAGTTTATTACTAGTGTTATGACCGCTATGGTTAGCGAGCACGGATGATAGGAAGACATTTAAGTGTGTCGTATATAAAAGCTGTGCACATTTCTTCTTCAAATGACAAAAGTTTTATTAAAGAAATGATACATAATAAGACAAACTTTTCACAATATCAAGAGCAGTGAAAAATATTGAAAAAATGCCGCGGGCACAAAGCAATTTTTATTCATCTTTATCTTCAAATTATAGAAGTTTAATTGTAACGCTATATACAATTAAAATCATTTTGAGATATAAATGGATTATTGTAACAACGCGAATAAAAACTTAAAAAGTGCGTCACCTAATCCAGATAATTTTGAACAATTGCTGGCTAACAAATTACACGTCGTTAAATAGGAAGAGGATGAAAGTGGATCAAATTTGAATCAATCACTTAAAATGTGAAGCAGTCGCAATGTGATATCATTAACCGCAAAGTGGTTTTTATTTTTATTCGATTTATAAATAGTGATGACATTTGGTCGTCGAAATTTATCATAAGTGTCGTCGCTGACAAACTGAAGAGAATGTTATTGTTAGACAAAAATAGATTCTTAAAATATGTTAGTGTTTATTTATATAAAACCACGTGCTAAGTAAACAGTTTACGCCGCTCTTGCGTCAAGAATAGATTTAAGTGGTCCTATACAAAAATTTCGATTAACGAAAAAGAATTTCCACCAAAATGGTTGTTACTAAATCGTACCAAGAAATGATCTTATTCTTTGTCAATTTAAATTAGAAACTAAGGTTCATTGATAATTTTCTAGATTAACAAAACAAAAAACAAAAAAACAACAAAGGAAAAAAATAATATGCCATAAACAATAACAAGAAATTTAAATTTGTTGCATTAATGGCTAATTACATGGTAAAAAATATGCCTGATTTGTTTGAAGAGATACCCATAACGGATATGATATTTTCAGCATCCTAGTTTACATTTCAGTTCCAAAATATTCATATAATGTATTGAAACGGGTCCGTCTCATTTTCAGAATAAACTTATGACAAAGATTTCTTTGTGAAGTTGCAAAATTACGAAGGAATGTAAGGAAATCTAAGTCCTGATAAACATGACAAGTTGAGAAACAATAACGGTCCGGTCTCCACGTGAAAAAACAATTGAATATCCCCAACAGGATGGGACCAGGTGTCCGGAGGGAGCCAGCGTCCCTTGTTGGTATGCCATACCCGTCGCAAATGTTCCACGGAAACCGTATGACTTCGGTAAAATGTCTATTTTGTTTCCGAATGTCATATACTAGTACTTTTGATCTGATTAGCAAAAAGCAGTCACTACAAATACAATGAAATATGATAAATATCTTAATCAAAATCCTTGAAAGGGATCCCATATTGGATTAACAAATTCTCAGTATCGTAACAAAACGGAAGCAAATTTGTATAATGAAGTTCTGGTGAAAATTTTGGTATTAAAGTTATATATCATGTGTCCGCAACAGTGATACATTGTCTCCAAACTATACAATTCCTGCACATGGGTGTATAACTTGGCGAAGAAGTGTTATTATGACGTCTACTATCCTTTAGCAAACAAGATATTGTTCGACAAAATATTACGTTTTTGAAATACCCGCCATCGATCGCAGCCATGTTCTGAAGCTTCGACACCGTTCGGAATCACGAATCATACCACGTGACCTTTGCCG